>CANXME010000193.1:0-126117 GCA_948144175.1 Closterium sp. NIES-65 | reverse complement strand
AAAGGTAAGAAGATTGGGAGGAAGAAGGAAAAAAGGGTAAAGAAGATTGGGAGGAAGAAGGAAAAAGGGTAAAGAAGATTGGGAGGAAGAAGGAAAAAGGGTAAAGAAGATTGGGAGGAAGAAGGAAAAAGGGTAAAGAAGATTGGGAGGAAGAAGGAAAAAGGGTAAAGAGATTGGGAGGAAGAAGGAAAAAGGGTAAAGAAGATGGGAGGAAGAAGAAAAAGGGTAAAGAATATGGGAGGAAGAAGGAAGAAGGGTAAAGAAGATTGGAAGGAAGAAGGAAAAAGGGTAAAGAAGATTGGGAGGAAGAAGGGTACAGAAGATTGGAAGGAAGAAGGGGGGCGGAGCGAGGGAGTATGAGAGGGGCATGGTAGTATGGCAAAGGGTATGGGAGCTGGAAGACAGGGGCACTGGTGAGACAGGGGCACTGGTGAGACAGGGGCACTGGTGAGACAGGGGCACTGGTGAGACAGGGGCACTGGTGAGACAGGGGCACTGGTGAGACAGGGGCACTGGTGAGACAGGGGCACTGGTGAGACAGGGGCACTGGTGAGACAGGTGGTGGTGAGATGGTGCTCTGGTGGTGAGATGGTGCTCTGGTGGTGAGATGGTGCTCTGGTGGTGAGATGGTGCTGGTGGTGAGATGGTGCTCTGGTGGTGAGATGGTGCTCTGGTGGTGAGATGGTGCTCTGGTGGTGAGATGGTGCTCTGGTGGTGAGATGGTGCTCTGGTGGTGAGATGGTGCTGGTGGTGAGATGGTGCTCTGGTGGTGAGATGGTGCTCTGGTGGTGAGATGGTGCTCTGGTGGTGAGATGGTGCTCTGGTGGTGAGATGGTGCTCTGGTGGTGAGATGGTGCTCTGGTGGTGAGATGGTGCTCTGGTGGTGAGATGGTGCTCTGGTGGTGAGATGGTGCTCTGGTGGTGAGATGGTGCTCTGGTGGTGAGATGGTGCTCTGCTGGTGAGATGGTGCTCTGGTGGTGAGATGGTGCTCTGGTGGTGAGATGGTGCTCTGCTGGTGAGATGGTGCTCTGCTGGTGAGATGGTGCTCTGGTGGTGAGATGGTGCTCTGGTGGTGAGATGGTGCTCGGTGGTGAGATGGTGCTCTGGTGGTGAGATGGTGCTCTGGTGGTGAGATGGTGCTCTGGTGGTGAGATGGTGCTCCTGGTGGTGAGATGGTGCTCTGGTGGTGAGATGTGCTTGGTGGTGAGATGGTGCTCTGGTGGGTGAGATGGTGCTCTGGTGGTGAGATGGTGCTCTGGTGGTGAGATGGTCAGCTCTGGTGGTGAGATGGTGCTCTGGTGTGAGATGGTGCTCTGGTGGTGAGATGGGGCTCTGGTGGTGAGATGGTGCTCTGGTGGTGAGATGGTGCTCTGTGGTGAGATGGTTGCTTCTGGTGGTGAGATGGTGCTCTGGTGGTGAGATGGTGCTTGGTGGTGAGATGGTGCTCTGGTGGTGAGTATGGTGCTCTGGTGGTGAGATGGTGCTCTGGTGGTGAGATGGTTTGCTCTTGGGGTGAGATGGTGCTCTGGTGGTGAGATGGTGCTCTGGTGGTGAGATGGTCCTCTGGTGGTGAGATGGTGCTCTGGTGGTGAGATGGTGCTGCTGTGAGATGGGCTCTGGGGGAGAGGTGCTCTGGTGGTGAGATGGTGCTCTGGTGTGAGATGGTGCTCTGGTGGTGAGAGGTGCTCTGCTGGTGAGATTGTGCTCTGCTGGGTGAGATGGGCTCTGCTGGTGAGATGGTGCTCTGTGGTGAAAGAGGTGCTTGGTGGTGAGATGGTGCTCTGGTGGTGGATGTGCTCTGGTGGTGAGATGGTGCTCTGGTGGTGAGATGGTGCTCTGGTGGTGAGATGGGCTCTGCTGGTGAGATGGTGCTCTGGTGGTGAAGATGGGGCTCTGGTGGTGAGAGGTGCTCTGCTGGTGAGATGGTGCTCGCTGGTGAGATGGTGCCTGGTGGTGAGATGGTGCTCTGGTGGTGAGATGGTGCTCTGGTGGTGAGATGTGCTCTGGTGGTGAGATGGTGCTTGGTGGTGAGATGGTGCTCTGGTGGTGAGATGGTGCTCTGGTGGTGAGATGGTGCTCTGGTGGTGAGATGGTGCTCTGGTGGTGATATGGTGCTGCTCTGGTGGTGCAGGTCATGGTGCTCTGGTGGTGGTGAGATGGTGCTCTGGTGGTGAGATGGTGCTCTGGTGGTGAGATGGTGCTCTGGTGGTGAGATGGTGCTCTGGTGGTGAGGATGGTGCTCTGGTGGTGAGATGGTGCTTCTGGTGGTGAGATGGTGCTCTTGGTGGTGAGATGGTGCTCTGGTGGTGAGATGGTGCTCTGGTGGTGAGATGGTGCTCTGGTGGTGAGATGGTTGCTCTGGTGGTGAGATGGTGCTCTGGTGGTGAGATGGTGCTCTGGTGGTGAGATGGTGCTCTGGTGGTGAGATGGTGCTCTGGTGGTGAGATGGTGCTCTGGTGGTGAGATGGTTGCTCTGGTGGTGAGATGGTGCTCTGGTGGTGAGATGGTGCTCTGGTGGTGAGATGGTGCTCTGGTGGTGAGATGGTGCTCTGGTGGTGAGATGGTGCTCTGGTGGTGAGATGGTGCTCTGGTGGTGAGATGGTGCTCTGGTGGTGAGATGGTGCTCTGCTGGTGAGATGGTGCTCTGGTGGTGAGATGGTGCTCTGGTGGTGAGATGGTGCTCTGGTGAGATTGTGCTCTGCTGGTGAGATGGTGCTCTGCTGGTGAGATGGTGCTCTGCTGGTGAGATGGTGCTCTGCTGGTGAGATGGTGCTCTGCTGGTGAGATGGTGCTCTGCTGGTGAGATGGTGCTCTGGTGGTGAGATGGTGCTCTGGTGGTGAGATGGTGCTCTGGTGGTGAGATGGTGCTCTGGTGGTGAGATGGTGCTCTGGTGGTGAGATGGTGCTCTGGTGGTGAGATGGTTCTCTGGTGGTGAGATGGTGCTCTGCTGGTGAGATGGTGCTCTGGTGGTGAGATGGTGCTCTGGCGGTGAGATGGTGCTCTGCTGGTGAGATGGTGCTCTGGTGGTGAGATGGTGCTCTGGTGGTGAGATGGTGCTCTGCTGGTGAGATGGTGCTCTGCTGGTGAGATGGTGCTCTGCTGGTGAGATGGTGCTCTGTGGTGAGATGGTGCTCTGGATGTTGGTGAGATGGTGCTCTGGTGGTGAGATGGTGCTCTGGTGGTGAGATGGTGCTCTGGTGGTGAGATGGTGCTCTGCTGGTGAGATGGTGCTCTGCTGGTGAGATGGTGCTCTGGTGGTGAGATGGTGCTCTGCTGGTGAGATGGTGCTCTGGTGGTGAGATGGTGCTCTGGTGGTGAGATGGTGCTCTGGTGGTGAGATGGTGCTCTGGTGGTGAGATGGTGCTCTGGTGGTGAGATGGTGCTCTGCTGGTGAGCAGCAGAATTCTAGTTCCGGGCATCCCACCTGCAGCACGAGGATGGGCATCCCACCTGCAGCACGAGGATGGTCATCCCACCTGCAGCACGAGGATGGTCATTTCCATGTAGAGCCCTGCGAGCGCAGACTGCCTCAGCTGCTGCGTTGCCTGCCCCAACCGCCTCAGCCGCAGCAGCTTCAGCAGCCGCAACGCCTGGCTGGCGAAGAGGGGGGGAGACGGGGACGAGTGGGGGGAGGGGACAGGGAAGGGAGCGTAGAAGGAGTAGGAAGAGGGAAAAAGGGCGGGGGGACGAGTAGGAGGTGAGTGGGTGGGAGGGACGGGCAGAGCATGGGGCATGCAGAAGGAGAGGGATGGAGGTGTGACAAGGGCGGTACGACATTAAAAGGGGCGGTGGAAAGGTAAGATGGGAGGGGACGAGACGGGATGGGAGGGGGCGGAGGGTGGACAAGGGGAGGGGAGAGTGGGGGAGACAGAGGGAGGGGAGCGAGGGGGCAGGGTGGGGACTGACGGCGGAGAGCCAGAAGCCGATGCTGGACTGGGCGAGGGCGGAGATGATGAGGTCGATGGGCAGCGAGGACAGCACGTCCACCACAAACCACGTGCGCAGGTAGTGCCACACTATGCGCCTCTGCCATGCCACGCCACCATGAGGGGAAGGGAATGGGGGGGGAGGAGGGGAAGGAGTTGGGCCGTGGGGATAGGGAGGCAACGTGTGGAAGGGATGTGCATGGATGTTGCAGCGCAGCTGGTGGCAGATGATGGGGTGAGGTGGCATGAGGTGGTATGAGGTGGTATGAGGTGGTATGATGTGGTATGAGGTGGTATGAGGTGGTATGAGGTGGTATGCGGTGGTATGCGATGGTATGAGGTGTCAGGGCGGGTGTGGCTTGCCTGGTCCATGACGATCTGCTGTGGCAGCAGCATCTTGACCCCGCCCTCCCCCATCACGTGCTTCTCCCTCGTCAGGTACCTGTGAGCCCCCATCCACCCATGGTACCACCGATGAAGGGAGGGGAGGGCAACGGTAGAGCGAGGGGAGGCCGAGGGGAGGGCAACGGGGGGCAAGGGGAGGGCGAGGGGAGGGCGAAGGGGGCAAAGGGGAGGGCGAGAGGGAGCGGAAGGAGGATGTGGATGGCATGAGTGCAGGGGTTGATGGATGGAAGAATGAGGGTCGATGTGTGGGGTTGGAGGGGGAGGAGGGTACTGGGTAGGAGAGTCGTCAAGTGTGGAAGTGACGGGGTGCAAGGATGCACCAACCTGCTCTCACCCTCAACTGCTCTCCACGCCCCCATTTGCTCTCCACGTTCCCGCCCCCTTTCCACGCCCATAGCATGCCTCATAAGAACCCCCACCACTTGCTGTTCCTCCCCAATGGGCCACCCGGGTGCACCCCCCCCCCCTCGCCCCATGGTGCGCGTGGTGTGATGTGGTGTGGTGTGGGGGTGACCCACCCGGTTTGAAGCCGAGGAGCACGTCGGCGAGGTAGACGAGGGAGAGGCACGAGTCGAGGAAGAGCCATGCGCCCGTGGCCCTCAGGTCGAACGCCACCATGTACAGCACCTCCCACTGCCATGCCGCCACACATGCATGGCGCATGGCATGGGCATGGGCATGGGCATGGGCATGAGCATGGGCGTGGGCATGGGCATGGGCGTGGGCATGGGCATGGGCATGGGCGTGGGCATGGGCATGGGCATGGGCGTGGGCATGGGCATGGGCATGGGCGTGGGCATGGGCATGGGCGTGGGCATGGGCATGGGCATGGGCGTGGGCATGGGCATGGGCATGGGTGGGCATGGCAGTGGGATGGTGTGGCAGGCGAAGGAGGCTGGTTTGGCACACAAGCACCACATGTGAAGGAGCCGTGTGTTGGCCGCACAGGGGAGCGCACGGGGAGCAAACAAGCAATGCGGGGCACGGGCAGCAGCGGGAGGGGCTGACTCACGAGGTTGTAGGCGATGCAGGCGCCCACTATGAGGTTCACATCACGCCGGAAGCGCGAGTACGGGTGCACGATGGGGATGCGCACGCGCATTGCCGCCGCCAGCGCCGCCTTGAACGCCACCACACACGGCCCTCCGCGCCACCACCGCCGCGCACCCATCTGCTCCGCGTCGGGCGGCTCGCTCTCGCCGGAGCGCCCTGGTCTGAGCTGCATGGGCACGTTCATATACTCCTCTAGCGCCACCCGCGCCGCCCCCTCCTTCCCCGGCGTCCTGCGGATACTGCCGCCGCTGTCGCTGCTGCTGCCGCTGCTGCTGCTGCCGTCGTCCCCACCGCCCGGCGCGAACACGCCAGAGGCGCTTTTCATCACCCACTGGAAGGGCGAGCGCGCCTTGAGTGGCGCGGCGGCGGGTGGCGTGTCGAACGCGAAGGAGAGCGCCACGTCGTCGCCCGGGTCCTCCTCGCGCAGCTCCTTGGTGGACCGCCAAAGCCGCGAGCGCAACCGCCGCTGCCCGAACAGCGGCTTGCCGCCCGGCAGCGGTTCTCCTTCCGCCCCTCCCCTTGCCCCCGCCACCCCGCTCCTGCTCGTGCCGTCCACGTCGGGCCGCTCCCCGTCGTCCGGCACGGGCAGCTGCAGCACGTCGAAGGGCGACACGGAAAGGGCCGACGCGGGGAGGGACGACACGGGGAGCACGTCAAGGGACGACGGCGGCGAGCAGCTGCCGGAGGTGTCGAGGCGCGGCTCGCTCGAGTGGTCCATGGCGTCGCCGCGCCCCTCTATCATGCGCTGGTTTAGCGACTCGCTTTTTTCGCGCCGCTCCGCCGGCGAGCCTAGCTCCGTTTGAAAGTCGAGCCGCGACTGGCGGCGCTGTGCCGCGTGGTTAGCGGTGGCCGCATCGTGTTCCACGATGCGGTGCGACGAGGTGCGCCAGGGGCGATTGCTGCGGCGGCCGGGGGCGCGATTGGTGTGCTCGTTAGAGTGAGAGTGAGAGTGGGGGAGGGAGTGGGAGTGCGAATGAGGGTAAGAGTGGGAGTGCGAGTGGGGGTGAGTCGCCGCGTCGATCATCATCGACGCCGACACTGACGTCACCATCGCTGCGCGCCACTGCTGGGACTGACAGCTGAGACGGCCTGCTTAAATTATCCTCAGTGCAACCCTAACGGCGATAAAAGTCGTGCTTCAGCTCTAACCCCCTCGCCTGTCCGAAGACTAGGCATTACGCGAGCAGTGCACCGTAAGCTAAATAGCTCTACCGTTAACGAAATTCAGTGGTATAAATAAACCTGGACGTGCTCACAGGCATATGAGCCTTGCCTAAGACCGCCAAGGAGTGTGTTGCCGACGAGCCGCCGCCTCGCCCTCGATTCTTCCTCAACAAGGCGAACCTCTCCATACGACTACAAACTATATACACCAGTATATAGCACTAACTACAAACATACGACTCCTTATAATGCTGTGAGAGGCAGCTCATGGCATGTACCACTTCGTCAGAATCTAGTATCCCTATTTGCGATTAGACTTGGCTTGATGCGAGGATGTGTTCCTCCTGTTTCGCGTGCTGAGTGCCCTGCGATACCGCACCAGCTGTTCCTGCTCCGTTAGCGGCAAGCCCAGGCTCAAGCGTAACACTGTGAGCAGCTCGGGGAAACTCTCAAGCGTGTCAAAGAGATCATCAATTAGCAGCAGCAGCAGCTCACACTCCGTCTTTGCCTGCCCACACACCCACCCCATCCCAACACACAAGGGTAAAAACTCGATGAAAAAACAGCCGGAAAGGAATGCAGGTTTGAGAAAGAACTACCAAGTGCCGCATCATCACACAACCAAAACAGGAGCATACCTGGAAGGTTCCTTCCATGAAGAGGAAGGGGACTCGTTGCTCGGGCCACGAGGGTTCGCTGGTCTGCAGCTCGAGCACCTCAGAGAGCCCGTCCAGCCCCATCACATGACCCACGCCCACCGTCCTGCTCTCAAACGCTGCCTGCCCCAGCAGATGGCTGTTGTGCCGCACAGAACCATAGCTCTCATGTGAAGCCGCTGTGCTGTGCACCCGCGGCACCACGCCGCTTGCACCCCTGTGCCCTGCCCCCTCCCCACACCCGTCCTCCGCATCCTCTCGCAGTGGCTCAATGGCGTCGCCAGGCAAGGGGAATCCGTCCCCTGACCCGCATGAGTCGCTGTGCATGAGGCTGCTGCTCGCAATGGTGCACAGCGATGAATCGTACACACGTGTGCGCCGGGAGCACCCAACCATGGCAGGGCTCTCACCATGCTGCACTTCGCATGCACCGGGAGCAGGCGAGGCATCACCACCATGCATGTTGCATGCATCGCCTATGCTGTTTGTGCTATTTTTCCCATGCAAGTCATGCATGGGAGTGGGCATGTGCAGAGCAGCAGTGGCGGGCGCGGGGTGGAGAGGCGGTGCCATGGGGCTACCATGGGAGGAGCAGCTGGCCTGGCGCTGCATGGAGCGCGCCCGACAGCGCCTCATGCTCACTGCTCGCGCCAACTTCATGCCCTCACTGCCCAGCTGGGAAAGGGGGTATTGGGAAACAAGAGGAACATCACAGGGAGAAGCAACAAGGTTGTTGCTACAACAACAGCACAAGGCAAGAAATCAGGAAATTGCATTGCAAGATCACCGGAGGCTGGCAACACCCCCCCCCCCCCCCCCCCAAGCGTACGATGGGTTTGCCTGGCAGCGTGGCGGCAGTCTCGACGAGAGTGTCCGCCCCGTGCAGCGCCCACGCCATCTCCAGTGTGCCCGCGCGCACCACGTACACGTGCCGGCTCACCTCGCCCTCCCTCACCACCACATCCCCCGCTGCCACTGCACGTGGCACCAGCACGCGCTGCAGAGTCGCCAGGCACTGCTGCTCGTGCGGGAAGAAGGGGCTGCAGGGGCAGGGGGAAGGGGGGAGGAGGGAAGGGGGAGGGAAAGAATGGGAGCGAACAAAACGGAGAGCAGAGGGTGATAAGTGGAAGGCTAGGAGGTGGTGAGAAGGGGGAGGAGACAAGGCATGGTGGCAGGGGGGAGAAACGACGCAGGAGGAGCGAGTGGCATGGCAGCAGCGGAGGGAGCAGACCTGGGAGGCACATGTTGCGTCCACCAGTGCACAAAGAGGTCCGTTCGCAGATCGTCCTGTGGCCATGCCGCCATGCACCCAGAGGGGTGGGGGTGGAAGGGGTTCCGGGGTAAGAGACACAGTGGAGGAGGAGAGTGAGCGAGGGGGAGGGGAGGGATGAGGGCGCAAAGCAAGAGGAGCCAGCAGGTGTGTAGATGGTTATTTTCTGTTGGGTCGAAAAAAGACAGTGGGAAGCAGATAAGACTCACAGTGAGGCTCTGCATGACTCACAGTGAGGCTCTGCATGACTCACAGTGAGGCTCTGCATGACTCACAGTGAGGCTCTGCATGACTCACAGTGAGGCTCTGCATGACTCACAGTGAGGCTCTGCATGACTCACAGTGAGGCTCTGCATGACTCACAGTGAGGCTCTGCATGAGCTCGAGCTCCTCAAACTTGCTGTTGACTGACGCCTGCCACTGCCGCATCAGATACGCCATCTGCACTTGCAGGGGCCAGGCACGAGGCATGGGATGGGCCAGGCACGAGGCATGGGATGGGCCAGGCACGAGGCATGGGATGGGCCAGGCACGAGGATGGAAGAGGCATGGGATGGGCGAAGCACGGGGATGGAAGAGGCATGGGGAGCGAAGAGGCATGGGGAGCGAAGAGGCATGGGGAGCGAAGAGGCATGGGGAGCGAAGAGGCATGGGGAGCGAAGAGGCATGGGGAGCGAAGAGGCATGGGGAGCGAAGAGGCATGGGGAGCAAAGAGGCATGGGGAGCGAAGAGGCATGGGGAGCGAAGAGGCATGGGGAGCGAAGAGGCATGGGGAGCGAAGAGGCATGGGGAGCAAAGAGGCATGGGGAGCGAAGAGGCATGGGGAGCGAAGAGGCATGGGGAGCGAAGAGGCATGGGGAGCGAAGAGGCATGGGGAGCGAAGAGGCATGGGGAGCGAAGAGGCATGGGGTGGAAGAGGCATGGGGTGGAAGAGGCATGGGGTGGAAGAGGCATGGGGTGGAAGAGGCATGGGGTGGAAGAGGCATGGGGTGGAAGAGGCATGGGGTGGAAGAGGCATGGGGTGGAAGAGGCATGGGGTGGAAGAGGCATGGGGTGGAAGAGGCATGGGGTGGAAGAGGCATGGGGTGGAAGAGGCATGGGGTGGAAGAGGCATGGGGTGGAAGATGCAGAAGTTTGAAGAAGGCATTCGAACGGCGGAGGCATGGGAATGGCAGAGGCATGAGGGGGCGGGGGTGGAGGGCAGGCGAGCACACCATGCGGTTGGCCAGCCACTCTGGCAGGTGTTCCCTCTCGATGAACCTGGATGCATGGCGCGAGGAGGAGGCACGGATGCAGGGCACGCAGAACACAGGGGGCAGGCGGGTGGAAAGTGAGGGCAGGTGAAGTGCGAGAGCAGAAATCAGGTGAAGTGCGAGAGCAGAAATCAGGTGAAGTGCGAGAGCAGAAATCAAGTTACAGCAATAGGCAGAAATCAGGTTACAGCAATAGGCAGAAATCAGGTTACAGCAATAGGCAGAAATCAGGTTACAGCAATAGGCAGAAATCAGGTTACAGCAATAGGCAGAAATCAGGTTACAGCAATAGGCAGAAATCAGGTTACAGCAATAGGCAGAAATCAGGTTACAGCAATAGGCAGAAATCAGGTTACAGCAATAGGCAGAAATCAGGTTACAGCAATAGGCAGAAATCAGGTTACAGCAATAGGCAGAAATCAGGTTACAGCAATAGGCAGAAATCAGGTTACAGCAATAGGCACAAGGTGAGCAGCACCTGTGCAGCGCGATGCGCGCACCTGTGGAGCGTGGTCATGCGTTGGCGCATGGATTCGCGCTGCATGCGGCGGGCATAGACCATGGAGGAGAGCTCGCCAATAGTGTAGCCCAGCATGATGGCCGTGAGCAGTATGTACACCGTGGCAAACAGGCGCTCTGCTAGTGTGTTCATTGGGTGGATGTCCCCGTACCCCACCTGGCTTCAGGGAAAGGAAAGGGGCGGTAGGAAGCGGGCAAAGGGATGCAAAGGCATGTGGTGTGCGGTACACGTGGAATGAGCACATATCTAAGCTGGGAGTCAGGGCTGGGAAGGTGGGTTGGCATGACAGCGCTGCAGGGAAGGATGCTGCTGATTCTGCGGGTACGCACCCCAGCGAATGTGACCATGGACCAATAAATAGCCGCCACGTAGACCACGCCAGCGGGTGCTGACTCCAGCGTCTGCGCAACGCCACCCTCGCTCCAATAGGTTGCCCCCAGCCATGTCTCATCCGGCAACTCTAGACGGCCAATGAGCACGAAGATGCACGCGCCTATGTGGCAGAGCATGCAGATCTGAGGGGGCGGGATGGGGAGGCAGAGGGAGATGGCGGAAGAGGAGAAGGAGTGACCCTGGTGGAGATGGCTCACTGGCACCCACGCAGCAGCTCCTACTCTCTTTTCTAACTCTGGCCTCAATTGTTTCATAAAGCCTGAGAGACAGGACCATTCCGGGATGGGGACGGGCGCACCTGGAAGAGCAAGGGCATGAGGGGTGGGAACCTGGAAGAGCAAGGGCATGAGGGGTGGGCACCTGGAAGAGCAGGATGGCGACGTCCATGTAGTTGGTGTTGACAGACGCGCGCCTCAGCTGCTTCGCTGCCACGCCCAGCCGGTGCACCCGGAACAGCTTCAACAGCCGGAACGCCTATGCACACAGACGCATGCACGCACACATGCTCGCACGCACACGGGGGAGTACACATGCATGTAGGGGGCAGCGCGGTGAATGGCGTACTATGAGGTGTGCGCGAATGAACATGGGCGTGGGTACAGACGCACAGAGCAGAGGCATGGATGCGCGCGCATGCGGCCAGTTTGCAGGCAGGGGAGGCGGGCAGTGGGGCACGCAGGGAGGCGGGCAGTGGGGCACGCAGGGAGGCGGGCAGTGGGGCAGGCAATGGGGCCGGCAGGGGGGCAGGCCGTGGGGTAGGCCCGGCAGTGCGCATGTGCATGAGCAGGGAGGGGGGCGGGGGGGGGGGGGGGGGAACGCACGACGGAGATCCAGAAGCCAGCGGGGGAGTCGGAGGCGAGCGAGGTGAGGAGGTCGAAGGGCAGTGAGGAGAGCAGGTCCAAGGCGAACCACGTGCGCAGGTAGTGCCACACCACCTTGCGCTGGCCATGGGGGGATGGGCGAGGGGAGGTTGGCAGAGAGGAGAGGAGCGGAGGGAAGGCGGGTGAGGGTAGAGCAAGGAGGGGAAGATGATGGTAGGAGCATGGAGAGAAGAAAAGGGAGGTGAAGAAATAGGAGAAACAGCACCATAAGGGGCAACGAAGCCGCTCCAAGGAGACTCGTGCCGTGAGCAAGAGATGGCGGGTAGCAGAGTGAGACGTCAACTGCCCAGTGTGTGTGTTGCTGATGGGGTGGGATTGGGTGGGTGGTGCGTACCTGATCCATGACGATCTGTTGCGGCTTGAGCACCTTCATGCCGTCGTCCATCACCACGTGCTTCTCCTTCGTCACGTACCTGCGTGAAGTGAAGCACACGCGTGTGGCAAATGATGACGTGGCAACGAGGCACGAGTCATGACGTCCCATGTTTCACCAGAAGTGATGGCGTGGCGGAACACAGCAGGCGACACACGGAAGAAAGGCAAAAGCGAGAGGGGAAGTGGGCCAGCCCGTTTGCTCTCACCCGGTTTTGAAGCCGAGGAAGACGTCGGCGAGAAAGATGGCGGAGAGGCACGCGTCCACGATCTGCCACGCTCCCTGCGCGCGCAAGTTGAACGCCACCTGGTAGAACACCTCCCACTGCGCGCCCCCATGCACCGGGGGAAAGAAAAGAGGGGGGGAGGATGCGGTGTGGGGGGGTTCAGGAAGGCAGGAGGGGGAAGGGAGATTGAAGGGACGAGGGAAGCTCTGACACCCACGTCACAACACATTTCACGCAAAATCAGAAACGCTCCGTCCAGGAAAACCAGTGCAGAGTACTCGTGTGGGGCGGGCGGCGGGGGACTGACGACGTTGTAGGTGATGCAGAGGGCGATGAGGAGGTTGACGTCGCGGCGGAAGCGCGAGTAGGGGTGTATCACCGGGATGCGCACCCGCCGCATCACGTTCACCACCCGCCGGAACACCTGCACCTGCACGTTGAACGGCCGAGCCTGAGCCGCCTCGCGCTCGCTCGGCGGGTCGGAAGGGGCGGCGACCGCATGCGCCGCCATGGGCTGCGCGAGGTACCCCTTGAATGTGAACCCCCGCGGAATCGCCTCTTCCGCCGGCTTCCCCCGCCAGAAATCCTCCCCCCACTTGAGCTTCCCCCCCGCGCGCATGCTGCATGCGCCATGGTGGCCTTGCCGCTTCGAGTAGGCGGGAACTAGTCGGTCGGAGCGGCGCGATCGGAGATCGTCGGCGTCGTCCTCTGATCCCTCCGAATCCACCCGCAGTCTCAATTCCCGCCGTCGCCGCGCGGCTTCCGCATTAGACGGTTCCGCATCAACAGAATCACATGCTCTGTCGGTCGCGTTCGCGCCTAGGGAATCCCACTGCCGCTGTAGCTCTCGGGGCTCCTCCTTACGCAGCATCGGCGACTGCAGATTCCGTTGGTTCGGCTGCGACGATGTAGTCGACGGCCCTTGCGATCTATCGTGCGATGCTGGCAATGTTCGCGATGGCTGGACAATTCCTGGAACGTCTGACGAGGCGGCGTTTGCACGCGACACGTCCCTCGAAGCACTCACGGAGACCGAGACGTCATCGTGACGAACGGGCTGCGTGCGCTGACCGCCTTCGAGGGGATCTCGCGTGGCGGACGACGACTCTAACGGCCGGCTGCTGTCCACCTGAACGTGGTCGTCTGCAAAAGACATGTCGTCGTCCGTCAGGCAGCGAGACAGCTTCTTGCACGGACTCGAACGGTCGGTTACTGTCATATTGTTCCGCTCGCTTGGTGCTCCGTATGAACATCTATCTGACCGCACGAATAACCGTTGATGGCAATGTGGAGTGGGTTTCGGCAGAACTCATAACCGGAAAGTAAGGTGGACAGCACCGGCACGACTCCCAGAAAAGCTAGGCTTGTGTTGCTGTCTAATGTTGCGAGCATGCGAGCTTGACGTTCAGTTGCTGTGCTGTCCTTGAGCCTGTGGCTGCGGAAGACCGATGCCCTTGAGCACGCCAGGGCTGCTTGCTTGGATGCGATGCGATGGCTGGAGGACAATCTCAAGAAGGTTGTCACAACACAACAGACAGAAGCGCAGAGCGGTGCCCCTTTTGTCGTAAAAACAAATATTGATAATGTCAACTGGTAAAGCTTATGCACCTGCCCTTATATTAACTGTTATATTGTATAAACAATTAAACATAACCCTCATGCATTAGCATGTCTCCTGATCCATGAATGTTGCAGAACCTCTACCAGAGTAATCCTACCAAAGGGGTCCTTATTGAGCATGCTACCAATTAGATCTATACACTCTGGAGAAACTTTTCTCCACCACGCCAGGCTGAAATCCACCCCTTGTGTCAACACTGCTTCCGCTACCTGTTGCTTCGTTGGGGCCCGATACGGGGACACACCGGCTATGCAGAAATACAGGAGAGCTCCAAGTCCCCAGATGTCAGCTTCAGGCCCGTATTGCCCCTTCCACACTTCAGGGGCGATGTATTGAGTGGTTCCCGCAAACTCAGTCAGCGAATCTCCGTCCTCAAAGAAAGTGGCGACACCAAAGTCGCTCAGTTTGACGTGGGGCTCATCAGAATCGTCTAGGAGCAGCACATTCTTCGGCTTGATGTCGCGATGCATGATTCCATGGCGGTGGCAGTGCAACACTGCTGTCGCCAGAGCGTGGCAAACCTTGGCAGCGCTGCGTTCACTCAGCGTGCCGCGCTGCGTCACTCGGCGGAAGAGATCGCCGCCGTGGCAGAGCTCCATGACGAGGTGCACGCGCTTGCCATCCTCCACGGCGTCGTGCAGACTGATGATGCTCGGATGGCCCCTCACCTCCCACAAACACGCCACCTCCGTGCGGATGGCCTCGGCGTCTTCGTACGTCTGTCACACATCAGAGGCAAAAACAAACCGGTGAGGATCTGCATATAGGTTGAACGATGATATGCCGTTGGACGAATGGTTCACCATCATCACGAAACAACGAGAAACGGATGTTGAAGGAACGTACCGTGATCTGTTGCTTGCGGATGGTCTTGCAGGCTAGCAGCCGGCCGGAGTCGGCTTCAACGCACGGCCGGACGGCGCCGTACTCGCCCGTGCCGAGCTGCTCCTTGTGCACCAGGTACCGCAGCCTGATGTCCTCGTACCGCTGCCGCAGCACAAACCGAGACGGCCCGAACCCCACGCTGTCGGACCGCGCCAGGCTGCTGCTGCTGCTGCGACTAGTAAGTGTGCTGCCGCTGCGACTCATACTGCTGCTCCCGAAGCTACTCCCGCAGCTACTTGCGATGCTCCCCGCACCATTTATGCTGTTGGCCTTGAAACTGCCGCTGCGTCGACGGGGATCCGCGCCAACGTTGCCTCCTAAAGACGCACGACGGCGGGTTATCGCCGCATGCCACGCCGCTGCGGCTTTCGTGGCACGGTTTTCCTCTGCTATTTCCGCCGTCGGTTGAAAGCCATCCGCATGTCGAGCAGAGATCAGCATCTGTTCAGACTGGGTCGATGTCTGACCCTCTGTGACCGCCGGAGCAGCTGCACTAGTACTTCTTTCGGATAAATGGCCGCTGCTTGGACATCTTTCGCAACAGTCTCTAGCGGCGGGCTGTGCCTTCTCGCCCTTAGTACTCCCATGATGGTTACCTCTCGGCCGGAAGATGGACGGGAAGAATATTCCTGCTGTGCAGGTTCGGTGAAAACGTCGATCGGAGTCACAGGTCACGCCGTCAGTTCCAGTACCGTGAGGATCAACTTCGTTCCGCGAACGGCCACGCACGTTGCGGCCCATGATGCCTCTGACCATGCTTGTAATCCCTCAATTGCACGCGTGACGGAATATTGTAGTACTACTCCTTGAAACTGTACTATGTCTGGAAAACTACTTGGCTTGGAAAAAATACTTGGAATGGCAATGCTCCCTTCAAGACGTTCTTGGTTGCCTAAGGGATGCTTGGCTGACACTTTCGCGAGTCCCGCAGCAGCAAAGTTGCTGTTTGTGAGGCCGACCGACCACAGGATATTTCGTCCCATGTGATGTCTCTTCCTCTTTCAGCTTTGAAGGGCCTGAGGAGGAAAGGTGTTGCTGCACAAAAGTTGCCACAGTGGCAAGCTTTGCCTGTTTCCCTGCTGCCCGTGACAGCAGAAGTGAGTGTGATGGCTGGTTTGTCTTCTCGTCGCTGCTTACGAATTGGTGCTCTAGTTTCCTGTCTTCCAATGTGGCGCGGTAGCGACCGTGCAATCCGTCGAGTTGAATGAGTTGCTACATTACTCAAACCATTTTCAACCGTTCTATCCATCGGCAAGAACAACTTGAAACGCAAGGTAGACCACCAAACCCCCGCTAACACAGCCGGAACAGAGTTGAATGAGCCGTTATGGGCTTCAATGTTCAAATCAGACCCAACCAAACGCTCTATTCACTGTATCAGCAAAGCGCAAGGTAAACCACCAAACCTTCCAGCTAAACCCAGCACATCCATTCGCGCACCAGCTCACTGGACGCGCCTACAAAGAATCGTAGCCCTGGATATCGTCGTGAACCTGGGTCACAAACCGGATTGTCACGCATCCACATCATCAGCAACGGCCTTTCCACTAAATATGTTCAGCTGGTCAATGATGGTGTTCTGGCAGCAGCGGTGTTGCTCATGCTCCTTACATTGCACTTGAAAGAAAATCTTGGATATGCTCAGCAAGATTTTCGGGACTACCCGTTGTGCAGGGTCGGACCTCGGCTACCATGTCTTATCTCCCCTCACATCCCGTAAAAACAAATGGTGTGTAGGTTTTTTATGCCTTATTTTTTTCGAGCCTTGGTTTGGGAGTAAAAATCTACCTATATTTTTACCACTCATTCTTTCACGTGGGCCCTGATCTATTGGATCTACCGAAAATATATATATCATAACAATGTATTGCAGCTCACGCAAATACATTGTACATCTTCATAAACTAGTGTGCATCAAGTCGCACTAGTATGAACAGCTCATGCCAATGCAAATTTACGTGTGCAACATCCCAGTCTCAAGGTAGCTTCTGCTGTACAAGAATGTTACTATTCTAACGTAAAAGCTCTACGCAACCCTCGGTCTCAGATAAAGCAAGGGTAGTTACACTACCGTAGTTATTGGCGACGAGGTGTACAATGACGTTAGAAGTACTGAGCAAGAAAGCATTTCGATCGATCGAACCTTCGAAACTGTTTTGCACTGAATTGTGTCGCGGCTGCTGCACCCGCATCACGTTGAGGAGGATGCAGTAGTTGTCGTCTTGCGTAATATGAATCAGAGGGCGTGGCCTAGCATCATTTGAAAAAATCAAATCCTAACATGGCCTTAGGCCAACTCTGTCGCCGCTGTAAATGATCCGTCTTGCAAATGTTCAAGCAGCATGTGACAGCCTTGGCCTGACGGAACACTGTCACGCGACCACGTGGTTTCTGTACACCAGGTGAACGATGGTTTCGCACTGTCGGATTGTTTTCATCTCTCAAACACCCAGAAATCAGGGGTGATTGATGATCTGGGTAATATAATTCATTCTTCAAAACTCCCATATATGAGACAACATTAGGGCGTGCACCTGCATTTGTGACTTTGCAATGATGAGATCATTGCCAAGGCATTCACAGTATACGAAATCTCAAGCAGCCTCAACGAGACCGAGAATCACCTGGACATATCCCACCTCAACGCGAAAAGCATAGCTGACGTGCCGAACATGTCTCTGCGGGGGAGCACGGATGACAACACGCGCCTGCATGGGAAGGCTCTGGTCCGGAAGAGGACGTGTTACGAATCGTAATTATTGAAACATTTCTGTGCACTCCTCACCGCAGCAAACGGAGCACGCACTACCGAGGTTGAAGACGAAAGGGCGGAAGTAACGAGAAGAGTCGCACTGTTACAAAAATCATCTGGGCCGTCGGGCAGACAGCATCAGGCAGCAGCAGTGGCGAGTATTCTGCCCGAACAGTTTTGTAACTGTCTGGAGTCGCACGATTGGTGTTCGCTGTAATAAAGAAATGTATCGTATTACCCCGGATAAAAGCGCAGGTGCGCTTATAATAAAACAGTGTTTTTTGGGGGGGTGCGCTTCTAATTGAGGTGTCTGTATACGCGCATGCGCCTATAATAAGGAAAAAATGAAATTCAGTTTTTAACATACTAAACTGAAGCCCGCAATAAGGCGAATCCAACGGACCATGCAACAAGTGGAAGCGTGCATGGTTTACAGGCAAAAACAGCTGCGGTTCGGTTTCCCACTGCACAAAGTTGTATAGAACCATCGAACGTGACAGGAGTGACGGGGATGTTGCCGTGCGGCCCAATCACAGCCGCATGCGCTGCGTGGCATCTGCATTTCTTCCGAACCCTCTCGAAGGGTGGGGAAGATTCCCTGCCAGCGCAGCGAATATGCTGCCACGCAGGTTCCTCTACAGGGGTAGGCGGGGGTTTCCTGCCTGTCATTTACGAGGACCCCGAGCCGCTAGCCCGCAGGGATCCCCGTCGTTGCCCATTTCTGCACCCTCCTCCTCATTTTTTTCATTCAGTTTCTAGTCTAGCCCGCCTGGCTGGCAAAGCAATGGCGGAATTCAGTGGGACGCACCTCCTTTTCAAGAAGAAACCAACCCGCGCCTTGCGACTAACCTCGGACGGGTGGTATACACGTGAGCCACCAACGCCTCCAGTGCCACCTACACCTCCTGCACCGCCTGCTCCGCCTGCTCCTCCTGCACCTCCTGCTCCTCCTGTCAGAACATTATAGCTTATATATATTTGTGTAGGCTATAGAGGGGTATCCCATAGGGGGTACAACCCAATCAGGGTTTCCTATATGTACTCACTTCATTCAAAGTTGATTCATCCTCGTTCTAGTTTTCTCATGGTATCGAGCAGGTTCCCCCGTGGGAACTGTGCTTAGGGCCCACCACATCGAACTTTTTTTTCTGCCCGGAGCGCGCTCCGGGCCCTCTCTCTCACTTTTTCGACCTGCCCTAACGGCCCCCTTAGACGCCCGCGCGCCGCCCGTCCCGGCCCCTAGACGCCCGCGCGCCGCCCTTAGACGCTCGCGCGCCGCCCGTCCCGGCCCCTAGACGCCCTCGCGCCGCCCGTCCAGGCCCAACGCCGCCCGCGCGCTGCCCTTAGAGCCCGCGCGCCGCCCGTTCAAGCCCCCGCCGCCCGCGCGCTGCTCTTAGAGCCCGCGCGCCGCCCGTCTCGGCCCCCTAGACGCCCGCGCGCTGCCCGTCAGGCCCTCACGCCGCCGTCGCGCCACCCTTAGGCGCCCGTGCGCCGCCTGTCCCGGCCCGTCGCCACCGTGTGCCGCCTGTCCCGGCCCCACCCCACCCGTGCGCCGCCCGTCAGGCCCCACGCCGCTGTCGCGCCACCCTTAGGCGCCGGTACGCCACCCGTCCCGGCCCGTCGACGCCGTGCGCCGCCCGTTCCGGCCCCACGCCACCCGTGCGCCACCCGTCCCGGCCGCGCGCAGCTGTCCCGGCCCCCCCTCGTCGCCCATGCGCACCCAGTCCCGGCCCCGCTCCCAGCCGCTCGTGCACCACCCGACCTGGCCGCACGCCGCCGTCCCGGCCCCACGCCGCTGTGACACCCAGCCGCCCGAGCCGCCCGTGCCGCCTACGTCACCCGAGCCGCTCGAGCCGCCCGTGCCACCTACGTCACCCGAGCCGCCTGCGCAGCTGAGAAGCCGAGCCGCCCGAGCCGCCCGAGCCGCCTGCGCCGCCCGAGCCGCCCGAGCCACCTGAGGAGCCGAGCCGCTGGTCCCGCGGTGCTGCGGTTGCTGCTGGGCCGGCCGAGCTGCCGTGTTGCTGTACTGCTGAGCTGCGCGACCCGTCCTGTCTGGTGAGACCGCCGACTGCTGTCATGGCTACCCCTAGTGTCCTGGCTTTTGACGCTGAGGGCCGTGCTATTGACTTTGAGGTCTGGGTCGACGACCTGCAGCTGTTCTTGCAGTGCGATAGGGTAGACGACCTTTCTCTCTTTGACCTTACCTCTGGCGCCGTCCCTGCCCCTGCTGCTGATGCCGACCCCACTGTTCGCTCCAAATGGGCCACACGCAATGCTGCTGCACGTCTTGCTGTGCGTCGCCACCTGCCTACCGCTGAGCGCGCGCACTTTAGTCAGTACAAGTATGCTCAGACCTTGTACGACGCTGTAGTTGCGCGCTACTCCTCCCCTGCCACTGCTGCACTGAGCCGCCTCATGCTACCCTTCCTCTTCCCTGACCTTGCTGCCTTTCCCACTGTCACTGATCTCATTATCCACCTCCGCACTAGTGACACTCGCTACCGCGCTGCGCTTCCTGCTGACTTCTGCGCCAAGAACCCCCCCCCAATGTACATCACTCTCTACTTCATAGTCACTCGTCTCCCTGACTCCCTTCGTGAAGTCAGGGACCACTTCCTCTCAGTCTGTCCCACCACACTCACTGTAGACCTCCTCGAGAAGTCCCTCTTAGCGGCAGAGAAGAGCATTGTCGCCGTAGGGGCCTCTCGTCGTGACCCTCGCACCCCCATCTTTGAGGGGTGTTCTCCTTCCCCCCTGCTGCCCTCTGTCGCCTCTGCTGCTGCGGCCGACCTCGTTGGTCTTGAGTCGGTCGGTGCGGCGTCTGCCCTAGCGGGAGACGCCGCCCTGGCAAGGGCAAGGGGGGCAAGGGCGCGGGTGGAGCTAGCGGGGGCGGTGGCGGTGGAGGTGGGGGCGACGGGGGAAGTGAGGGTGGCGGTGGAGGTGGTAGCGGGGGTGGGGGTACTAGTGGCACCAGTGGAGGCGGGGGTGGCGGCGGCGGTGGCGGTGGGAGCAGAGGTGGCGGAGGTGGCGGCAGTGGAGGCGGAGGCGGGGGTGGCGGTGGTGGAGGTGGTCGGAGTGGCACTTCGCAGCGGAGCAGCACTGGGGGTGGTCAGCGCCAGCAGCAGCAGCAGCAGCAGCGTCGTCGCGACGTCCCCACCCCTCAGCAGCTCCGTGAGTGGTACACGCAGCGTCAGCGTGGTGGGGGTTTTGGTCCCTGCACCTACGTCCTTCGCACTGGCGACCGCGCTGGAGAGCAGTATGGGGGTACCCACACCGCCCAGCGCTGCTTTGGCCGCCTGACAGACGCTTGGCGCCAGCAGTTCCCGGAGGCTGCGGAGATCCCCCGCTGGGGAGAGCTGTCTAGGGCTGGTGTAGCTATCTTTGATCTTGATTTTGATGCTATCCTTGCTGCCATGTATGCTGTGACTATTAGTGATGAGGGTGACTGTTACCGGTGTTTCCCGCCCGACCCGGGCATTGGTACTATTGCTCTAGATGCCAGTGCGTCTGTGCTCTCAGGTACTGGTGAGTCTGCACTCTCAGGTACTAGTGAGTCTGCGCTCTCAGATAGTCGGCTTCGGCCTCCCACACCTTCACCCTTGACTCTGGGGCGTCTCGCTCCTTCTTTCGGGACCGCACCACACTCACGCCGCTTAGTCGGCCGGTTGCGGTGTCCCTGGCTGACCCCTCTGGGGGTCCAGTCCTGTCTCGCTTCTCCACAGTCCTCCCGTGTCCGGCGGCTCCCTCTGGCACCCTGTCTGGTCTCTACCTCCCCTCGTTCTCTACGAACCTGGTGAGTGGTGCTGACCTACAGGATGCGGGAGTCCACCAGTTCACTCCTGCTCGTCAGCGGGTGACGCACTGCACAGAGGCTAGCACAGGTCGCCACCTGGCTACGTTTACACGTCAGCCAGGGTCGAGCCTGTACACACTGACCACTGCTTCTCCTCCAGTTGCTGAGTTTGGTAGGGTCCCTTCTTCTGGTCAGGTGTTTGCTGCAGCGTCCAGGTCTGGTCCTGAGTTTGCCCCCTGTTCGTGTCGTCGCCTGTCTCACGAGACTCTCCTCTGGCACCACCGCCTTGGTCACCCCTCTCTGCTTCGGCTCAGAGGCATGGCCTCCCGTCTTCTTGTGTCTGGTCTCCCCCGGTCCCTCCCTCCCCTTCCTCAGGGCCCTGGCCCTGCCTGTGTCCCCTGTGTCGAGGGGCGCCAGCGTGCTGCCCCTCACTCCTCCCAGTTTCCTCCGACAGAGGCTCCGTTGCAGACGCTTCACATGGACGTGTGGGGCCCTGCCCGCGTCCGTGGACTAGGTCACGAGCGCTACTTCCTGTTGGTGGTTGACGACTACTCGCGTTACACCACAGTCTTCCCCTTGCGCAGCAAGGGTGATGTCACTGAGGTGCTGATCGACTGGATCCGCGCAGCTCGTCTCCAGCTCAGGCAGAGCTTTGGCTCGGACTTTCCTGTTTTGCGTCTGCACTCGGACAGAGGCGGAGAGTTCTCCTCTGGCCTTCTGTGTGCCTACTGTCGTGCGCGAGGCATCCGTCAGACCTTCACGCTTTCGGACTCACCGCAGCAAAATGGGATTACGGAGGGCCGCATTGGCATGGTCATGGACGTCGCTCGTACGTCTATGATGCATGCGGCTGCCCCCCATATTCTGTGGCCGTTTGCGGTCAGGTACGCGGCGCATCAGATCAACCTCCACCCCAGGGTCTCCAGGCCGGAGACCTCCCCAGCCCTGCTGTGGACGGGGAAGGTTGGCGATGCGTCGACGTTCCGGGTCTGGGGATCTCGGGCGTTTGTCCGCGACTTGTCTGCGGACAAGCTGTCCCCTCGCGCTGCTCCCTGCGTCTTCCTTGGGTTCCCCCCCGACGCCCCTGGGTGGCAGTTCTACCACCCCACCTCTCGCCGTGTTCTGTCCTCCCAGGACGTCACATTCGACGAGTCGGTACCCTACTACCGCCTCTTCCCCTACCGCACTCCGTCCCTCCCCCCTCCCCCGCTCTTCTTGGTACCAGGCCCCCCCCCGGTAGACCCTCTTCCCCCTCAGGGTCCTGCCCCTTCAGGTGTGTCCCAGGTAGACGCGGTCGAGCCTGTCGAGGTCACTGGTGACTCTGGTGCTGCTGCAGGTGCTGAGCCTAGGGGTGCTGTGACAGGGGGTGCTGAGCCCGGGGGTGCTGAGCCTGGGGGTGCGGAGCCTGGGGGTGCGGAGCCTGGGGGTGCTGAGCCTGGGGGTGCTGAGCCTGGGGGTGCTGAGCCTGGGGGTGCTGAGACTGGAGGTGCTACGCCTGGAGGTTCTTCGCCTGGAGGTTCTCCGGGTGCTTCGTCTCGCCGAGAGCCACTCTCCCCACAGGAGCTGCGTGAGTGGTTTGCCCGGCGCTGGAGGCGTGCTGCTGGTGCTGGAGGTTATTCGGCTGCTGAGGGTGCTGCTGCCGCGGGTCCCGGAGGTGCTCGTACTGGGAGTACTGGAGCTGCTGGGCCTGCGGGTTCGACTGGAGCTGGTGCTGCTGAGGGTGTTGGCGCTGAGACTACCACTGGCGGTCCGACTGGCGGTGCTCCTGGTGCTGCTGGAGGTTCTGGAGCTATTGGAGGTGTTGCTGGAGGTGCTGCTGGAGCGGGTACTCCTGCTGGGGGTACTGGTGCTGTCCCTGCTGTTTCTGGCGTTGCCACGCGGCCCCGACCGTTCTTCGTTCCACTCCTACAGCAGGTTCTTGGTCTTACACCTTCTCCTGGTCCTCCTCCACCTCCCTTAGAGGGTCCACAGCCTGTCCAGTCACAGGCACGGCTACAACCTCCCTCCCCTTTGCCTGCTCCTTCTCCCTACGCTGGTCCGACTAGAGGTCTTACTGAGCGTCATGAGCCTGCGTCTCGTCCTGCGTCGCCTGTTCGTGCTGCGCGCACTGGTGGTTGCGGTTCGCGTCAGCGTCCTCCTCCTGTCCCTGGCACGCACCGGATGTCTCTGCGTCCGTCTATTGCTCCTCTGCGTGCCCCTTTGCCTTCTCCTCCTGCTTCCTCTCTTCCTGCTCTTGCCGACCCGGAGTCGGACTCTCTTCGTGGTGCCAGTCCTACTGTCACGCGTCTCCTTGCTACTGCCGTCACTGACCCTTCTTTCGAGTCTACTACTGCGTATGCCCTTATAACTGAGCTCGTCGACTTTGCTGCTCGCTGTCGTCTAGACTACGCTGCTAGTCTTGTCGCTGATCTGAGTCTGCCTGTCCTCCGTCCGTCGGGGGTGAGTGTGCCCTTGGCACGGACGTCCTTGAGGACAGGCAGGAGGATTTCCAGTGTCTGGCCGCCGCTTCACCTCATCTCGCGTCTGTACTGCTCGCCCCTAAGGGAGACCCGGATGCACTAGACATCCCGACTCCGCGCTCTTACGCGGAGGCGATAGAGGGTCCCTACTCCTCTCAGTGGCAGGCAGCTATGGATGCAGAGATGGCTTCCTGGAAGTCCACAGGTACATACGTTGACGCTGTCCCCCCTCCTGGGGCGAACATCGTCAGTGGCATGTGGATCTTCAGGGTGAAGCGGCCGCCGGGTTCTCCGCCTGTCTTCAAGGTGCGTTACGTGGCTCGTGGCTTCAGTCAGCGGCAGGGAGTTGGCTACTTTCAGACCTTCTCCCCCACCCCGAAGATGACCACTCTTCGGGTACTGCTGCACGTTGCTGCTCAACGTGACTACGAGCTGCACTCTCTCGACTTCAGCACAGCTTTCTTGCAGGGCAGCCTGCACGAGGAGATCTGGCTGCGCCGCCCACCTGGCTTCACTGGGTCTTTCCTTCCTGGTACCCAGTGGAGTCTCCGGCGTCCAGTCTACGGTCTCCGCCAGGCGCCGCGTGAGTGGCACGACACACTGAGGACTATGCTGGCAGCACTTGGGTTTGCTCCTTCCACACGACCTGCACACGACCTGACCTTGCATACCCTCTTAGCATTCTCGCACGCTATGTTGCTCCTGGGAGACACCGACCAGAGCACATGGCTGCAGCGAAGAGGGTGTTGCGCTACTTGTGCAGTACGTCGGGCATGGGGCTAGTGCTTGGAGGGCGGAGTCCAGTGGTCCTCACTGGGCATGCGGACGCTTCTTGGGCTGACGACCAGGCTACGCAGCGGTCGTCACAGGGTTACACCTTCAGTCTTGGTTCCGGCTCTGTTTCGTGGCGGGCTACCCCCTCGTCTTCTGTTCTCGGCTCCAGTTGTGAGGCGGAGATCTACGCCGGGGCTATTGCTGCCCAGGAGATTCGCTGGCTCACCTACCTGCTGAGCGACCTTGGAGAGCCGCCTCGTTCTCCTCTAGTCCTGTACGTAGACAACAAGGCCATGCTGGCCTTGTGTCGAGAGCAGCGACTGGAGCACAGGACAAAGCACATTGCTCTACGCTACTTTCTTGCTCGTGAGCTACAGCAGCGTGGACAGTTGCGGCTTGCGTACGTGGCCTCTGAGGCCAACACCGCTGATGTCTTCACCAAGGCACTTGCGCCTTGTGATCATCAGCGCTTCTGCACGCAGCTGGGTCTTGTGCCTGTCTTGCCTCACTTGCTCACTTCTTGACCTTGCTTGTACTTTCACATATATATACTCTTGCTCTTGCTTGCTTAGACTCTTGTATATCTATATATGTGATCTTGCATGTGAACTGGCCTTCTGGCCTTTGAACTTGTGCTCGGAATGTGTGGTGACTTTGTGATCCACCCTGAGCTTGCTTTGCTTTGCTTTGCTTGACTGGTCTTGTGACCCCTTGTTCTCCCCCACTTTGCCTATGGGGGTGTGTCAGAACATTATAGCTTATATATATTTGTGTAGGCTATAGTGGGGTATCCCATAGGGGGTACAACCCAATCAGGGTTTCCTATATGTACTCACTTCATTCATAGTTGATTCATCCTCGTTCTAGTTTTCTCACCTCCTGCTCCTCCCGCTCCTCCGAATCCTCCGACTCCTCCTGTTCCTGACGCGTGGGGTCACCATCGGCCCGTGCTCCAGTTATATTTGCCTGCCACTTTCGACGAGTGGTTGTCTGAACCGGACACACCCAAGGCTAGGCAAATCAATGGTCCGCCGACTGCACCTCGGTGGGGAAATCCTGAAGCCTGCACGTGGGACGAGTCGGCTGTGGGCGGCGACGATGACGTGGCCGCCGATAAACAACCCACATGCGACGGCGATGCTGGAGGCGACGGTGGAGTCGACGGTGAAGAGGGCGCCGAGGAGGACGTGTTCCCAGATCGTGAAGCTACAGACGCGGACGACGACGGTGTGGAGTCTTGGTGGCGCAACGCACCACGCGAGAAGATGCCGATACCAACGTATCCGTCGATTAACAAAAAACGACCCCACCCCTCCTCTGAGAACCGAGATGCCCGCCCCCCCTCTCCCAGGCACAAGCCGACTCAACACAAACGGGAGCGCTACACCGCCCAGGAGAAACTGAAGTGGCTCGTTCGGCTGGAGCTTGCTTCATCGGTAAGTGAGGTCGCGCGGGAGTCTGGCATACACCGCAAATGCCTCACAGAGTGGAAAAACCAAGCGGAGGAGCTCAAGGCTGCACACAGTGCTCGGTGTCGACTTCATGGCCGCGGAAGGTCTTCCTGGTACAGACCCATGGAGATGAAGGTGTACGCCCAAATCCTGGACTGGCGACGCCGCGGTGTGGCAGTATCAGTCGGCCGGCTGCAAGAGTGGTCAAAAGAGGTGATGAAGGTGTTGTTCCCGGACATCAAGTGGAAGGCGAGTCAGCGCTGGACGGAGCGGTTCCGCAAGCGGTGGAATCTCACCGTGCGCATGAAAACAAAGGTGGCGCAAAAGACACAGCAGCGTAAGTGCCTGTCCGTGCACCGTCATCCTATCGTGAAATTTTATCTTGTATTTCAGTACTTTCTTGCCCATGTTTGTTTATCTGTAGCGGTGCTCATCCGCCCTTGTAACCGTTCCTCCCTCCCCGTGCTTAGACGTGGCCAAGCAGTGCAAGGAATTTTGGCTGTTTGTCCGCGACGCACGCCACGACTACGACATCGACAATCGTTACATCATCAATGCCGACCAGACGCCTTTGTGGCTGGAGATGCCGGCGACTACCACGGTGGAGCAGACGGGCGTGAAGTCGGTGCCCATCCGCAGTGGTGGTTACGAGAAAGAGAGAGTCACTGTGATGCTGGCGTGCACGGCGACGGGCGAGAAGTTGAAGCCGTGGGTGTTTTTCAAGCGCAAGACCCTCCCAAAGGGTGACTTTCCGAACGGTAAGAAACTGCGTATGCGCGTGTTTCCGAGGGGAAAAACAAAAGTAAAATCTAACCACCGCTTGCTTGTATGCAGATGTCGTGGTCGGTTGCCAAGCTAACGGGTGGATGGAGGCCTCGGGCGTAATCGAGTGGCTCGATGCAGGCGTGGTGCCGTTCATGAAACCGAAGTTCGGATTGCAGAGCCGGAGCGCCATGCTAGTGCTCGACTCCTATCGTGGACACCTGACACCCGAAGTCAAGGCGAAGTTCGCGGAACTCAACATCGTGCCGGCGGTCATCCCAGCGAGATGCACGGCAGACTTGCAGCCGCTCGATGTGTCCGTCAACAAAAGCTTCAAGGCGAGTGTTCGGCAGCAGTACCAGACCTGGTTCGAGCAGGACGGCATGAACATCCTGACACCCGCAGGTACGCAAAAGTGTTCTCCTGTGACCGCTTCGTCTGTATGTCTGCCTACTTGTGGACCCACGTGTTTCCCACCCCCGTGTATGTGGTGCAGGGAACATTAAGAAACCATCTTCGGAGGTGGTGCTCAAGTGGATTTCACGGGCGTGGAAAGCTGTGCCCGCCGACCTGATAAAGAGAGCGTTCCTCACCTGCGGCATCAGCAATGCCCTTGACGGGAGTGAAGACGGACTGGTGCTGGCGCACCGGAGAGGTCAGCTATCCCACGAGGTAGAGGTTGATGACGACATCCAAGCAGACGGGTTCTTTGGCAACAACTCCACGGAGCCTGAGTCGGATGAGGAGTAGGCCTTAGGCTAGACTAAACTTAAAAATGTTGTGTAGGCTAGGATGCTAGTCTAATGTATTTGACTTGAAAGTTTTAGTTGAATTTTTTAGCTAGAGTAATGTAGTTTGTACGAAGGTTGTAAAGAAAGTGAAAAAAACAACAGACATTCTCGTATATACAGCAAGAGTGCGCTTATAATAAGTAAGGTTTTTTTAGAGGGTGCGCTTCTAATTGAGGATCGGCCATAAGCGCATTGCTCCAGATAGAAGCGCATGCCCTTAACATAGGCCTGCGGTTATATCCGGGGCGATACGGTACCCCTTAGAGTACATGGCTAGCTAGGTCGATTAATATTTCTTTGTACTATTACTCCTAGTGCTGTACTTGCATGCTTTTATCATCTCAAACATTAACATTCACTCTGCTATTGAGGTCAAGGGCCCACTACTACTCAGTCATGTGCGAACCTTCCTGAGGTGATCCTAGGGGCGATCAATTTCTGATCGCAACATGAGAGAGACTCGGGAGTCCTTCGTGCTACCACCTCTGAAATCTACGACGATTGGAAAGTGGCGTCCGGCACACGCTCACGTGTGAGAATGGCCAGAGGATCTGGTGGTCAGACGAATCTGACGGCTGAAGCACAGCCCAACCCGGCTGCGACAAGCGAGGAAACGACGACGATTCCTTTCCGCCGTTCTCGCACAACTACTTCAGCGAATCACCAGCTTGGAGCAAGGGCTCCAAACATTGCGGAATGGCTACGCGGAAACTTTTTCAAACGGCCACAATACCGCCCCGCACACCTTCTCCCTTGACACTAATGGCTCGACTCCTAAAACAACCCATCCCAACGAAGAGGCAATTCTCTCTACACAGTCAAGGTTTTTTAGCATATCAAAAATAAAGACAAGTGTGTGTTTTGACGGCAGATACTTCTACACTTGGAGCTTCGAGCTGGAGCTGAAGCTACAAAAAGCGCAATTTTTTCACTACTTTGACGGGAGCTAGTTGGGACCTGCTGAGGACACTGACGACGCCAAAACAATGTACTACAACGAGTCCCTCATGACGTACGGGGTCCTTGTGCGGAACATGTCGCCGGCGGAGCAGTTAAGCATTCGTTCCTACAAAACTTCACCAGCTCCAGCCCTCGACGCCTGGCGGCACCTGAACGCGTGTATCAACCGAAGGACTCGGTTTCGTCGAGCCGCCTACTCCAACAACTTCTGGAAACAAGAATGCCCCCAGGGGAGAAGGCCAACAGTTACCTGAACCGCTGTCGGAGCTTACGCGACCAGATCGCGAAACTTGGGAGCACAATCTCGGAGGAGATCTTCGTGAACATCTTACTCCAGAGGCTCGGCCCAGAGTGGCGGCCCTGCAAGGCGCTTCTCCGACAGCAGGGGGTCATCTCGGAGGCCGCCCTATGCGCCACCCTTCTCGTCGAACAACGGGATATGGACCAGCAGCGACCAGCGCCGCGACAAGAGAGAGAACGTCTCACCTTCTACGCCGACAACACTGAAGAGCGACGGCCGCGGCGCCTCTACTGCAAAATTTGCATAAACTTCAAGCACCTGGCAGATCGATGTAAGTCCTGATTTCGCCCTCGCCAGACCAATCCGAGCACCTGGTCCGGCCGACAAGACGCACGGAACGACTCGCGTCCAGCCCAAGGGTATCAACCCCCTTCACACAACCTGAACCCAACGGTTCAGCACCAGCAGCAGCAGCCACAGTTTGCTCCCGTCCGCAATGTCATGAGCAACACGACAATGACAAGCGGATTGCGACGTCCTCGCGCTCACTCACCGTCATCTGAGCCAGCATCACACCCAATTGGAGCGTTCTCGAATAAGAGCCTGTTCAGCACGCGTCACAACTTCAGCAACGACGATGCCCAAGATTGGAATCTCCCAATCCCGCTGCTTGAAAGTCCCCCACACATACTTGACACGCGGGAGGCCCGATCGATAAGATCGCACGTGAGCAATTCATAAAGTTTGACACACCGCATATCGTTACTCCGCGACTGCGCTGCTCGCACGTAACGACAACAGGCGCTACAACTCGTGGTACCTGGATAACTGCCGTGGGCAGCATATGGTGGGCTTCGAGCGTTACATATCCAACGCTGTCGCCAACCCTGCCGTCACATACGTCACCGTGACGAACAACGCGCGCTTGCGCGCAAGGCATCGTCGTGCTCAAGGCCCAAGGAAGCAGGACACACATCACGCTGAACAACGTGCTAATCGTACAGAATCTGCGCTTCAATCTCCTCTCGGCGGCGCAACTCATGGGCTGCGGAGTCGACCTCAGCACCGACCCCAGGACGCACGACGTCCTGCTTCACTACACGATGTCAGACAACAGGACGGGCAGGAGGAGCCGATGGAGGCAGACGGCGTCGAGAAAGTCGGCGTGGCTGCTATGGAGGTGCTCTACCCAGAGACAACCTGTTATCGTGGCGTTGCAGCCGAGGCTGGACGCATGACGAAGCCACTAAGGACGAACAAACATGTTCCAGGCATGAAGAAGCCGTCTACTGCTAGTGCAGATGAAGAAGATGAGGGCGTGACCGAGGGGTACCACACTAGACTAGGCAGGTATATCATTGTTTGACGATTAAAACTGAACATGCAATAAAACTGGTAGGAAGACCCGCCTGTTTAGTAGAGAACCCCGAAACCCATTGACCTTACATACGGCATCTAGGGTATGTCAATTCGTACAAACCCATAAGTCCCTCCCTTAACTCCCATAACTCCACCTGCCATGCATTTACCCGAATCAAAGACACCATACCATTGTCTTCAATTCGACACTATCTTCTACCCGTGAGGTTCCAGGTGATTACGGCAAATTCATTAAGGAATGGCCAAGTGGGGAGATTATAGACCAAGTGTATATAACATAGACAACCTCTTTTCAACCCTTTCGAGTATACAGAAGCTAGGGTACATGGCAGAGATGGCCTGTCTCAAACCACCACCACCCCAATCAACCACTACAGAGCCCCACTCTCCTGCTTCACTGCCCCATTCCCATTCCCATCCCGTGCGTCACCCCCAATGCGCTCATGCCACTCATCATCCTCCAGCAGGTGATCATGCACCGCCTCCAGATCCACCCTCGCCGCCGCCTCCTCCTTCTCCTTCTCCTCCTCCACGCTCACCGGCGGCACAAACACACACGTGCTGCAGTCGTCAGAGTCCCTGAGCTCCAGCAGCATCGGCACCACTGAGGGGTCGGCCAGCGTGCTCAGGTCCCCCAGCTCGTCCTCCTGCCGCGCGGCGATCTTGCGCAGCACGCGCCGCATGATCTTGCCGCTGCGCGTCTTGGGCAGGTGCGGCGCCCAGTGGATGTGGTCGGGGGCGGCGAAGGCACCGATTGTAGAGCGCACAGAGCGCACGAGGTCGAGACGGAGGTCGTCGGCGTACTCCACACCGGAGACCAGCGTCACGTACGCGTATATGCCCTGCCCCTTTATCTGCCATGGGTGGCGCACAGGGACGGTAGAAGGGCTTAGGGCACGGTAGAAGGGCTTAGGGCACGGGGTCAGGCAGGGACGAGAGCACGAGGGCAGGATGGGGGGGGTGGGGGAACTGGGATGGAAGAAGAGCATTGGGACGGACGGGTGGGTCAGTGAGTGGGGATGCGAGAAGGGAGCGCAGAGAGGGGCGAGGCAAGGCCAGCGTGAGAAGCAAGCATGCCTCCCAGTGAGCAGCAGTGCGGTGAGCGCACCTCGTGGTCGAAGCCGACGACAGCAGCCTCGGCGCAGGCGGGGTGGGCGACGAGGGCGGACTCCACCTCAGCTGTGCCGATGCGGTGCCCACTCACGTTGATCACATCGTCCACCCGCCCCGTCACCCAGTAGTACCCATCCGCATCCCTGGGAGAAGGCGGGGGAGGGGTAGAATGAGGAGAAATGGGAAGAGAATGGTGGGATTGGTTGCTTTTAGTGCTGCCTTCACGGGCTGGTTTGCCTGCCAAGTGTGCTTTAGTGTGGAGGGGAATGTGATAGCGTGCCATTCACTTGGACGCAGCTCACTTCCTCCACTGCTTCGCCCTCTCCTCACATCCAGCACAAATCCACTCTCCACACCTTCTGCAGCCATCGCCTGAGAAGTAGAAGCCTTTGAAGGGCGCAAAGTAGTTGGTCTCGTAGCGGTCGTGGTCGTGCAGCAGCGTGCGGAACATGCCCGGCCACGACGCCCTCACACACAGGTACCCCTCCCCCTCCCCCTGCACCTCCTCCCCCCGCTCGTCCACCATCGCCGCCTGCACTCCGAAGAAAGGGAACGACGCCGCCCCCGGGCGCTGCGGCCACGCTCCTGGCAGGGGGAGAATCTGGTTGGGGGAGGGAGAGGGGTGGCGGAAGGAGGGAGGGGGTGGGATGACAATTATTGGAGAGTGGAGTGTGAAAGGGAGAGCCAGAATGGCAAGGTGGAAATGTTTGGGAGGCGTTGAGAAACATAACAATCGGTGTTGACTAGCAGTGGGGCACGGGCACGCACCATGAAGCCACCGGTCTCAGTCTGCCACCACGTGTCGCTGATGGGACACCTGTCCTCGCCAACCACTGAGCTGTACCACCTGCAGGCGGAAAGGGGGTGAGGGGGGAGGGGAGGAGGTGGGGAGGAGGGTGAGAGGAAGTAGAGTGACGGGGTGTAGGAATAGGTGCGTGTGTTGAGGTGTGAGGCACATGACAGGCATAGTCCAGTCCAGTGTTGGGTGCATGGCTGTGGCCGTGGATGCTGGCGCGTGGCATATGGCACATGGCAATGGCGAGAGTGATGAGTGCAAGCGTAGCGTTGGCAGGGGCAGCAGAGAGCACAAGGGCAGGCAGGGTACTCACTTCCATGCAGACGGATTGATGGGCTCGCCCACGCTGCCCAGCACTCGCAGTGACGTGCGCTTTGATGCCTCCACCCACTGCTCTCACATGCATGCATGGGAATGTGCACACACATGCACATGGATGGATACGCAAATGCACCTACACACATGGATATGGATGGATACGCAAATGCACCTACACACATGGACATGGATGGATACGCAAATGCACCTACACACATGGACATGGATGGATACGCAAATGCACCTACACACATGGACATGGATGGATACGCAAATGCACCTACACACATGCACATGGATGGATACGCAAATGCACCTACACACATGCACATGGATGGATACGCAAATGCACCTACACACATGGACATGGATGGATACGCAAATGCACCTACACACATGGACATGGATGGATACGCAAATGCACCTACACACATGGACATGGATGGATACGCAAATGCACCTACACACATGGACATGGATGGATACGCAAATGCACGTACAAACATTTGGCAAGGGGGAGACGAGACGAGGTGGCGGTTAGGAGGTGGGTGACGGGTGAGTGCGGAGAGTGTAGGCAGGTGTGATGGGGAGAGACTCAGAGCGTGCAGGCATGTGGGTGGTGCGCACATGAGAGACCTCTCATGCACCCCCCATGCCCACCCAATGACCCCCCATGCGCCCCAATGCGCCCCAATGACCGCCAATGACCCCAAATGCGCCTCAATGAGCCAAAATAACCTCCCCATTCGCCCCCATTCACCCCCATTCGCCCCCTTGATGAGCCCCCATGCGCTTACCTGATCTCCGGAGCGCATGGCGGCGCGGATGGCGGTGGGGGCGGTGTAGAAGAGCGACACGGCGTAGCGGTCCACTATGCGCCACCAGCGCCCCCAGTCGGGATAGTTGGGCACGCCCTCGAATAGCACCTGGTGAGAAAGAGGAACGGGACATTCCAATGCGACAATCATTGTGGAGCTAAAATTGTTGAGCGGGAGGGGAGCAGAGGGGTGGGTGGGCTCATGGTGGGCAGGTGGCTTACCTGCGAGGCGCCGTTGAGGAGCGGGCCGTAGGCGACGTAGCTGTGGCCGGTGATCCACCCGCAGTCGGCGGTGCACCAGTACACGTCGCTGGGCTTCCAGTCAAACGTGTGCTTGAAGGTGGTCGCCGTGTACACCATGTAGCCGCCCGTCGTGTGCACCACTCCCTGGTGGACCGGCATGGGCGCGCGTGGGGGGACGGGGAAAAGGGGGAAAGGGGAAAAAGAGGGAGGGGGAAATGAGGGAGGGGGAATATGGGGACGGGCAACGAGGGTGCGGTTGACGGGGTGACGGGGTTTTGAAACCGGTGAGGATGAATCATGCCGCTCCGATTGTCTTCTGCTACTTTCCCTGCAATCACACCTCCTGTTTCCCCTCACCGCTAGTTACAGTCACACTGACGACCACGCACGCACCTTGGGGCGGCCCGTGGATCCCGAGGTGTAGAGCAGGAAGAGCGGGTCCTCCGCGTCCATCCACTCCACGTCATCACTGCCCGGCGCCACGTCAGCATGACCAATAACGTCCTGCCACCACACGTCGCGGCCCTCCACCATGTTGACCGCGTCTCGCGCCATGGCGGGCGGGTTGTCCGCCACCACCACGCGCGCCACTGAGCCGCCACGCCGCGCCATTCACAAGGGGGAAAGAGGTGGGTTGGCATGGGGAGGGGCGGGAGTGGGGGAGAGGAAGGGTGGCGTTTAGAGGAAGGGTGGCGTTGAGAGGAAGGGTGGCGTTGAGAGGAAGGGTGGCGTTGAGAGGAAGGGAGGCGTTGAGAGGAAGGGTGGCGTTGAGAGGAAGGGTGGCGTTGAGAGGAAGGGTGGCGTTGAGAGGAAGGGCCATATAGCAGCGATGCGAGGGATGAGGGAGCGACAGAGATGCGAGAGGCGAGGGGGATGAGGGGGGAAGGGCGGAATGGACGAGCGTGGTACCGTGAAGGTCGGGGGAGAGCGCAATGGCGGCGTCTGCGATGTCCTTGAGCAAGATGGGCTTTGAGCCGCGCATCGTGCCGGAACACGTCAGCAGCACCCGCGACTCGCAGTCCTGCATGCGCTGCGCGAGCGACTCGGCGGAGAAGCCGCCGAAGACGACGGAGTGGACGGCGCCGATGCGCGCGCAGGCGAGCATGGCGACGGGCAGCTCGAGCACCATGGGCATGTAGATCGTCACGTAGTCGCCGCGCTTCACGCCTTGCGACCGCAGATACGCCGCCGTCTGCTTCACGCGCTCCAGCAGCTCCGCGTACGTCAGCGTGACGGAATCCGTCTCGTTGTTGCCCTCCCAGAAGAACGCGACGCGGTGCCCCTGCCCCTGCTCCACCCAACGGTCAACGGCGTTGTAGCAGATGTTGGTCGCGCCGCCTTTGAACCACTCCACGTTCACGCGCCCGCGCCGCACGTCCAGGTTCTCTGAATGCACCTTGCCGTCGGGCGACACGGGGAAGGGCGTGCGCCAATAGAAATGCCGCGCCAGGTCCGCCCAGAACGCGTCGGGTTCCTCAATTGAGCGCCGGTACATCTCTTCGTACTGTAACGGGAGATGACATGGGACGGCACAGGGAGGAACGGTGATTGGCACCACAATTTTCTTGTGTGTTGTCCACATATTTTCGGAATTACATGCTCGATTTGTCTCTCAGGGGAAATTTTTATCATCGACGAGCGACGAGTGACGAGCCACATCAATGTTGCTCGCGAATTATGCTTGTTTTAGTGGCCCGCCACCCAATTCTCACCTGCGCATAATCCTTCACGAGCGCCTGCGCGCGGAACTCCGCAGACGCCGTCACTTCCTCCCCCGCCTCGTGCGCCACTGCAATCTCCTCCGACGGCTTCGTCGCAGGCCTCACGTCCGCCAGCGCCGCGCGCGCCGGCGGAAGCCGCATTCTCCTGGCGCCGGCAGAATGGCTGCCCTTTTTCGACCGCGCTGCTGCATTGCGCAGGCAGCGCAAAACCGCCGCGTCACTCCCTAGGAACGCACTGCGCGCCGACGACGAAGCTTCAGCGGCGACGGGCTTGCTGACGGCCGCGAGCGGCTGCCGTGCGGCAACGCGAGCAGAGACGGAACACGCCATCGTGGACTCTTGACGTCAGGATGGCGACCTGGACAACAGGACGGCGACTCTAGGCGCACGCAGATATAGTCGAGTGTCGTGCTCGAAGAGAATGGGCACCTGTTGCTTCCAAACGGAGGATGAAGCTGAAGAAGGTGCGAGGGAGATAGAGAGGTGCGTAATACTGAACGATGAATGAAGGGTCGTGCACATATATGCTGCTCGAGGTCGAAATAGTTGAGGAAAATGGCGCCCCAGCGAGGGTTGTGTTTCTGCGAGTGCGATGAGGAAGTGGGACGCGGAACGCAGTTTCGTAACCTGGTAACGGCGTGCTGTCGTCCAATTCAGGAAAGGTTCACTTTGGCCAATCACAATAGCCAGCTGGAGCAATGGTTGTGGCTCTACGCAATTGACGGGTGACACGCGCATCGCGAGCGAGTTCATCGGTTTGGCCATGGGAAAGTTGATCTGGAGTAGCATGTGTGAGCTGCTGTTTATCCAGACACGTGGGACGAGTCCGACTTCGACGAAGCTTATTTGAGATTTCCGGTGGTCCCAATCAATATCTTCGTTTTAACACCAGTGTATACGTGAACCTTGTACCCCTGCGATTTCGAAAATATGTATGATTCCCGTAAATAGGTCGAACAATGTAAGGAATTTTCTCAGGCATTCCTTACGGAGCCGACTACATCGCGTACAGCAACAGCCGACTGTTCGCCCGTTACTGCTAACGGAACTTCGCCGACTTCGCGCGCACTGTTTTGCCAAACCTCGCACTGCTGGCATGGCCGTATCGGCCTACGCTTCGGGACTAGCCCGAGCCTCGCTCCAGCGTAGCACTAGCAAGTTCGCACGCACCGCGTTACCGTTTTGCATGTTTCGCGTATAAATGCTCGCTCATGCCTTCGCTCACATTTTGTACTCGTTTGACACCTTAGTGCAATTCTCGCTACCTCGATTCATTGCACCCGTAACACTTGGTATCAGAGCCCCTTTCTTTCGGACCGCGCATCTCCGCACACCAGGAAATCAACTTTTGATTTTTCACTCGAAGGGACTCACGCACCTTAGCCCCTAGGAGCCGCTGTCCTCGCGTTCTCTCGTAAACGCGTGCAGCCACGACTGCGCCTAGACTAAGACGAGCCGACGCCCTTCGTCATGGCCGAAAACATCGACGTCACCACTCTCACGCAGGAGCGTTTGAACGATCTGCTGCGACAACTGCACGAAAGCTCCGAGGAAATCGCGGCATTGACGGCAGAACGCTCATCACTGCAAAATGACCTCATGAGAGCACAATCCCAAGCACCTGGCACCCCGATTCAACCTGCACCCTCAACATCACAACACGGGAGTGTGGGGCAACCCGCGAGCGCGGCCAGTGATGGCGTCGTCCGCCCCGACGGAGACGACGACCACGGCACGACACACCCCAGAGCGACGCCTGCGGCCCCAAGTCAGCCTCGCGTCACGATTTCGGCACCAACCCACGATTCGGGACTGCCGTCACCGATGCCGCTGAAACCGCAGCGCCCGCCATGCTTTGACCCGAGTCAACGGGGTGGTCCTACCGTTCAGGCGTGGTTATTCACAATGAATGTTTTCTTCGACGCCAACTACGTCTCGGAGGACTCGGCGAAGATTCGATACGCCGTGTCGTTGCTGCGAGGACCCGCCATGGACTGGTGGCGCGTCATCGTCACGAAGCCGACCGACTACGCGACACTACCGACACGGGAAGGACAAACCGGACCCTGGGCGCCGTCGTATTTCGTGGAGGTGCCCCAGTATCGCACGTGGGACGCGTGGTGCGCAGGTCTGCGCGCTCGATTTGAGCCAATCGCGGCCTCGATCTCGGCGCGACAGAAGCTCCGCACTTGGCGCCAACTCGGTTCCGTCCAGGATTACACGAGCGGATTTCTGGCGCTATGCGAGCAGGTGGGCTACATGCATGAGAGCGAACGCATCGACCGCTACATCGGCGGCCTGAAGCAGGACATCGCTCAGGAAATCCAGCTTCGCGGCGTCACTGAGTTTCAGGAAATTCTCGCTATGGCGGAGAAGCTCGACTTCTTTCGCCGACCGAGACCGGGGTCCTACGGAAACAACACCTGGGGACATCGGCCTCGTGGGACGAACGAGAGCGCCACGATACGCGCCGTCGCCGCAAATGCCGCTGCCGCACCGTTCAAAGGGCGCTGCTTTGCGTGCAATCGGCCGGGACATCGCAAGAGCGAATGCCCGGAAAACGCTAAGGGAAAGGGGGAAGCTGAGCAGCAGACACAGACCAAGCAGCAGGGAAACGCTGGAAGTCAGTAGCAGACGGGCCCTCTACTGACAGGTCACGCCGCTCGCCCGACCCAACCGACCCTCACCGAGTGATTGTGCCGGTTCACGCAATCGACCACACCCGGCCGAATAAGGAGGGTACCACGGTAGATAGCCCTATACTGCTCAGTGGGAAAATTGGGACGGACCTAGTTAAAATCTTCGTAGATGGGGGAGCCAGCCACAGCCTCATTAACACTGCTACAGCACGAAAACTGCGACTGCCACTGGACCGATGCTTACCTGAGATCGACGCACGACTGGTAGACGGCACGCCGCTGGCAATACGGGAACGCGTAGACCGAGTTCGGATTCGATGCGGGGGTAACTTCACGTTTAGTCAGGAAATGCTCGCAACGACCCTCGACGGAACCGACATTTTACTCGGGCGTGATTGGCTGCGACGACACAACCCGCGAATTGACTGGACGACGGGTGACTGCACCGTGCGAGTGAACGGTAACAGCATCGCCTTACCTCGCTGGGGCTCGCCTGAGTCTTCGTCGGTGCGTGTCAGCGCGATCACGATGAAACGCGCTGTTGCGGCCGGAGCCGACGTGTACGCGGTTGACATTCGGGAAGCCGAGGCAGCAGACAAGGGAGGCGATTTACAGAAACTGCTGACCGACGTACCGAGTGACCTGGCGGCACTGTTACAACAGTACAGTGACATTTTCCCGGATGACCTGCCGACGGGACTGCCACCTCAGCGACCGCACGATCACAGGATAGAACTGGAACCGGGGGCACAGCCAACAGTACAGCGACAGTTCCGACTGACCCAACCCGAACTAGACGAACTAAGGAAGCAGCTCGATTACCTGCTAGAAAAGGAATTCATTCGCCCTAGTTCGTCGCCTTTCGCCGCACCAATACTGTTCACACCGAAAAAGGACGGGGGTTTTCGCATGTGCATCGACTACAGGGCACTGAACAGGGTTACCATCAAATCCCGTTACCCCATCCCACGAGCCGACGAACTGATCGACCAACTGCGCACAGCCCGGGTTTTCTCGAAAATCGACCTCCGAGGAGGCTACCACCAAATCCGCGTCAACCCACCCGACTGCCCTAAAACCGCATTCCGAACACGCTACGGATCCTTCGAATACACCGTCATGCCATTCGGACTGACCAACGCCCCCGCCACTTTCCAAATGACCATGAACGAAGCATTCCGCCCGCTTTTAGATAAGTGCGTCATCGTTTATCTGGACGACATACTGATTTACAGCCCTGACAGAGCACAGCACTTACAAGACATCGAAGCAGTTTTTAAAATCCTGAGTGAGAACCGCCTACTGACCAAAGCATCTAAGTGTGAGTTTTTACAGGACCGCCTGGAGTTTTTGGGACATGTTATTTCAGCTGCAGGAGTAGAAATAGACCCGAAGAAAATTGCGACGATTCAGGCTTGGCACGCGCCGACCAACTTGACCGAGTTGCAGAGTTTCCTGGGGTTCGTCAACTACGTGCGCCGGTTCGTCCCCGACATGGCGAAACTGACTGCCCCGTTGACTGACCTGCTGAGGAAGGGGGTTGAGTACACGTGGGGGGAGAAGAGCAAGCTGCCTTCTCGGCCCTCAAAAATATTTTGTGCTCCCCGCCCGTCCTTCACATTGCAGATCCCCACCGTCCGTTCGAGCTCGTCACCGACGCAAGTGACATCGCTGTGGGAGCAGTACTGTTGCAGGATTTCGGGAATGGCCTCCAGCCAATCGCGTACGAGTCCCGCAAGTTACACCCGCCCGAACGTAACTACCCGATACACGACCGCGAGATGCTAGCGATCGTGCACGCGTTCAAAGTTTGGCGATGTTACCTGACTGGTGCCGACGTGACAGTACGGACAGACCACCGCTCGCTACAGTACCTTCGCGCCCAACCGAATCTCAACCCACGACAGATTCGCTGGTTGGACTATCTCGAGTCCAATTTTCACTACACCGTCACGTACAAAAAAGGAGCATCCAACATCGCCGACGCTCTCACCCGCCCCACCGCCCAGCTCCACGCCATCCTACTCGCCCAGACCAACCCGCTTTTAACTGGCCTATTCACCCACGGATACCGCACCGACCCATTTTTCACGACCGGAAATTCACAGCAACTGGCAGAAGCAAAAGGAGTTTATTACGTAAAAACAGGCACCAACCGCATTTGGGTACCCGCGTACTCACTACTGAGGGAGCTGCTGCTGCAGGAGGCACACGACGGGATTACCTCGGGACATTTCGGGGTAGAAAAAACACGACAGCAACTGCAGCGGTACTATTACTGGCCGGAGCTGTTGACCGACGTACAGCAGCACGTGGGCTCGTGCCCGACGTGTCAGGTGATGAAGAGTTCAAGGAAGCGGAAGGCGGGTCAATTGCAGCCGATCCCACCGCCCGAACGCGCCTGGCAGCAAGTAACCATGGACTTCGTCACAGGGTTACCTTCGAACCCTGGGGGTAACGACGCGGTGATGGTCGTCGTGGATAGGTTGACGAAGATGGCACACTTCGCTGCGTGCAAAAAGTCGATCTCAGCCGAAGAGACCGCTCGCCTGTTCATCGCAGCCGTTGTTCGCCTGCACGGGATACCAGCAGCAATTATCAGCGACAGGGACACGAAGTTTACCAGCAACTTCTGGAAGAATCTCTGGGAGCAGTTCGGGACCAGGCTACAGTTCAGTTCGTCGTACCACCCCGAGACCGACGGCCAAACGGAGCGGACGAATCAGACGATGGAGCAGTTGATTCGTGCCACGTGCGACGACCCCACGACCTGGGAGCAGCAGCTGCCGCTGATCGAGTTCGCGTACAACAACGCCACATCAGCCACGACGCAGCAGTCCCCGTTCTACCTGAACTATGGGCAGAACCCCACAGTGCCCATGATGCCGAGTCCGGACAACCCAACGCCACGCGCACAACAATTCGCCGAAATCCTGCAAGCTGCCCGCGCCAGAGCCGCCGAAGCAATAAAAAAGGCCAACGTCATCGCTAAGCGCAACGCTGATCGCCACCGCCGCCCCGTCACGTATCAATCTGGAGATTACGTGCTACTCGACACGCAAAATCTGCGACTGCCCGACGTACCAAAATTACGACCGCGCTACTGTGGACCATTCCAAATCAGTCACATGATCACACCCGTCACCGCGCACCTACTGTTGCCAATTGACTGGTACATCAGCCCTTCGTTCCACGTCAGCCTACTTCGCCCATACATCCCGACCACGAGTCAACTGCCGCGTCACCGGCCACAATCAATGACTCGCCCTGCATCAGAGCCGATCATCGAGCCCGAAAATTTTTTGAGCCATCGGATCCGCCACCCCACGGGAATCAGGAGGATTGAATTCCTCGTTCGCTGGAAAGACCGCACGCCAACTGAAGATAGCTGGGTGCCCCTGAGCAACATCGAAAATCACCCTGCCCTGCAAGTGTACTTGAGAAGCCGGGGATTCCGCGATATACACGCACTCGCGTAGCGGAGGGGGCTTCTTAAGGGGGGGGGGGTAGTGTAAGGAATTTTCTCAGGCATTCCTTACGGAGCCGACTACATCGCGTACAGCAACAGCCGACTGTTCGCCCGTTACTGCTAACGGAACTTCGCCGACTTCGCGCGCACTGTTTTGCCAAACCTCGCACTGCTGGCATGGCCGTATCGGCCTACGCTTCGGGACTAGCCCGAGCCTCGCTCCAGCGTAGCACTAGCAAGTTCGCACGCACCGCGTTACCGTTTTGCATGTTTCGCGTATAAATGCTCGCTCATGCCTTCGCTCACATTTTGTACTCGTTTGACACCTTAGTGCAATTCTCGCTACCTCGATTCATTGCACCCGTAACAAACAAAAACCAAACACAAAGTCGGTAAAACAAAAGACCTCAAACATTCCCCCCGATAGTAGAAGCATTTTTGTCTGGAAGCCTGTCGGTGACACGTCAGATATCGCTATACGGTTACAACCATCACCGAAAAAGAGAGCCAATCACAATCGCTCCACTTTTGGCTTGGGAGGGGCACTTTCTTGCCGAGTGAGCAGCTAGCTGTACAGTACAGCTCAGGCGGAGCAAGGATTGTAGCCTTGGGGGACGAAATGCGAGTGGAGACTGGAGAGCACCCGCGTACAACTGCGAGGGGAATTTAGTCGCTTTTTTTTGGGTTGCGAAGCAACCCTTTACGATCGATTTTGCCAAATTTTATTTTCATGTTTATATTTTTTTAAAAAATCATGAAAATAAATTTTGTCAACTACAGCACTACCCTTCCCAAACTGTATGCATGTTGAGCAGTTTTGAATACGGTACTGTTCATAGTGCATTATTCCATATGAACATTTTGCAATTGTTTAGTGGAGATGTGCTGTACTGTTTGCATTATATGTTACTGTTAGATGATGTTGTGTAATGATGAAGAGGTGCATGCGTAATGCATAAATGATGCTATACAATGCATAATGCATAGAATGATGTATATAATGCATGTGATATGTGATGAATGATGCACATGCACATGATAAAATGCGTGACAGTTAACAACCCAAAAACTAAGCTATCGCCATCCCCTGCCTAGCATGGGGGGGAGGTCAATAGCAAAATCTTTGAATAATCAACTAGCACATGAAAAAATACAATCTGTTAACTCTAAAAAAGAGGTTCACTCTATCAAATCCAGTTCGAAGTGGCAAACACACGAGTCACTGAGTGCGCCAATGAACCAATTAGAAATGATAGAAATGAACCCCCTTTTTAAAATTGACAGACATGCATTGATATTGCAATGACAGATGAGATGAATGCACTCACACGAACAAACACATTCACACAATAAAAAACACGAGCTCCGGCAAACCCAGCCAAAAAACACGAGATACACGCGAACTACATAACAAGTAAATCAATGTTAAAAGGACAATACGATAAATCCTAGTGACCAATACACATTTTCTGGATTGAAATCGCGTTCCTGACCGGAAAGGCCCCTGACAAACGGGTTTAGGAAGTGGAAAGGAGGAACGGAAATTAATAGCCAGTACAACAAAAAAAACAGAAAAAAGGCATAAGGTGTGATGAAATGAAGAGAAACAGGAATAACGAAGAAACAAATGAATCAATACAAGGGCTAAGAAAAACGCCGTGAGCATTGAATGGTTAGACTTGACAAAGAGCATGGAGAAGAATCTAACGAGGCATAAAACGAAAATAAGGAACGGGAATAGAGGAACAAAATACCGAGACAGTAAACGAAAGAAGAGAATATAACGAATACAGAGAGCGAGAACAACGAAGAGCGAGAGCGAGAGCAGGAGCGAGAGAGGACTAGAGAGAGGGGACGAGAGAGAGGGGACGAGAGAGAGGACGAGAGAGAGAGAGAGAGAGAGAGAGAGAGAGAGAGAGAGAGAGAGAGAGAGAGAGAGAGAGAGAGAGAGAATGAGAGAGAGGGAGAGAACGAGAGAGAAAACGAGAACGAGAGAGAGAGAACGAGAGAACGAGGACGAGAGAGAGAGAACGAGAGAGAGAACGAGCGAGAACGAACGAGAGATAGAGAGAGTGTTCAATAAATTACGATTTCTACGATTTCGAAAAAAAACATGTGTAAAAACAAGATCTAAGCCGACCTAGTTTAGATCTAAGCCGTCCTGTGTTAGAATTAAGTCGACCTAACAAGTATCGAACGCGTTTAAGTTGCAAGTTAGGAGCTTACCTAGCGGAAGTCCCGTAGCCCGTCAGCAGATCGAGAGGAAGAAGGAAAGGGAGGGCTAACTAAGAATAGGAAGTAAATGACGACAATAAGAGCTTACATCTTACCATGAGCTAACAACTCTAAATGACATCTTAAACTTTCTGACCTTGGAGTGGTAGGTGGAGCGTAAGTAGCGTGAGGCAAAAGAACAAGCTCCACTGGCGAGAAGAAAAGAGAAAGAGAAAACGAATACCTAGAACCTAGAACATAGGCTTAATCAAACTATTTTTTTAAAACGCGGCCAACACAAGAGTAAACAACTATGGTACGAGATTAACGCATGCTAGTCTCGCTAGAAATCAGGTAACTTAATTCTACTTGAAACGGTAAGGTAGAGTTGTTCTCACCTTAGTAGGAACGGGTAGGTGGGGCGTGAGTAGCGGGGAGCTAAACCAGCGAGCGGAAGGGAGGGAGAATGAAAGGAAGAGACAACCTAACAAAGTGTCAGATTCGTCGTTATATCATGTACTTTATAAAGTCATGTTGCTTTTCTGTGCAGTAGCGCTAGTGCAGTCGGTAGGGGAAAGGCGTTGGGTATGAAGGAGGTAGGTTCGAATCCTGCTGAAGCTGCTTATTCGAGTCTTGCTATATATGTCAATTACCACAGGTTTTTATTAAAGTATTCGCACTTGTAGAAAATTGTGTACATGTCGTTATGTAAAATGTAAAAATTTGTGTACATATCGTTATGTAAAATGCTTCGCAACCCTAAGACGATTTCGTCGCCTCTTGTTTCCGCTTGTCCCCCCACTCAACGCATTTCCTCGCTGTCCCCAAACCTACCCAACCCGCCCAACCATACCGAACCCAAGCCTCTTGCAACACATGAGCGAGCGGACCGTCGGGTTGAGCAGCATGGCGCGGAGCGGTGCGGAGGCGCAAGGAAGGGACGAGATGGGCGCACAGCAGAAAGAAGGAGCACATCGTCCACAGTCGGCTCAGCAGCATCCGTTGTGGCAGTTGCGGCCAGGCACACGCTTCTTCTCGACAAGCCGCCTCCCAGTTTTCTTGCTGTTTCTAGCTCCACGCACTCAACTTGCTCCTCGAAGCAATGTTAGTCCGTGACCAGCCTTGTTCAGTGTTCCCTACTCCTGACTTAACGCTGTTCCTCTGCGCATCTCAGAAGTAGTTTGTTTTTTCTGCGTTGTTCGCTCCGCGCATCACGCCGATCGCCACCACGGAAGAGCACTAATCAGCCGTGCGGTTCCCCCCACTGTGTCGCGCGCTCCCAGCGTAACGAAACGCTTGGCGCCTCAAACTCGACGCGCTCCCTCGGCGCGCAACGCATCAACCGCTCTTCTATCCTTTCATTGTGACTCCACCACCGCCGCAAGCCACGCATGCGAAGAGCGCAAACACCGTTGCAATGCCGATCCATAGTAGACGCTCCGCTTTCTCGCGCCACGTTCTGTTGCCGCTCCTCCTGCTCGTTCTCCCCTTCATAAGCCATGTCACCGCGCAGACCAGCGCAAAAACGTACCCGCTGTGCCCGTTCACGCAGCAGCCGCCGGCGAAGCCGAACGTGACGATGGCGCGGTGCGTGGACGCGTCGGAGCGCGCGTGCTGCGCGGACTGCAGCGACGCGAGCAACGCGCTGCACGGGCTGACGGCGAACCAGACCGTTGTGCTGGAGATGCTCAAACCCGAGATCGTCGCCATCATCGGCAACAAGGACGTGCAGGTGACTATAACGCGGCCGACCAGATCGCAGTAGCGCGCGCGTGCTAGTGACTGTAGCGAGGAGGAGCAGGTGAGAAGACAAAAACACGTGCGCGGTCTCCTATTCCATAGGTGCTAGCCAATGGGTACTCAGTAATCCAGTTCTGGGTCGCATCACCCCAATCCCTCCGCCACCCCACGGTTCCCGCTGTGCTCCCGATATCCGCGCGTGTGCATGTGCGTGTGCGCGCCTTGCGGGGGCGGGCGGTTGGCAGCAATGCGCGATGTTCGTGGGGTTCGACGCGTGCAGCTACGACCTGGAACAGCTCTACTGCGCCATCACCTGCAACCCCGGTCAGCCCCTGCCCATGCCCACGCCCATGCCCATGCCCATGCCCATGCCCATGCCCATGCCCATGCCCATGCCCATGCCCATGCCCATGCCCATGCCATCACATGCCATGCGTACTACTACCCGTAAGCATACCCATATCCGTGCCATCTATGCGTCCATATGTCCATGCCATGCCCTGCCATGCCATGCCCATCCCTCCTGACCACCCACCATCTGACGCTCCTCGTCACCCCCCACGCCACCTTCTCTCCGTGTCGCCACGGCACCAGATGGCGGCACGTATGTGAAGGCGTCGACAGCGACCACTGGCGCGCTCACGGTGTGCGATGCGTTCGCCACCCAGGTGTACGCCGACTGCAAGAACGTGCCCAGTGCGTGGGGAGCGAGGGGAGGGGGGAGGGGAAGTGGGGAAGAGAAGTCAGACAGAGGGGCATTGAGAGGGAGAGGCAGAAGGGGGGTGTTAGTCAGAAGGGTTGCATGGGTGCATCCAGAGAGGAATTGAGGGAGCTGGCTGGGAGGCATCTCCTGTGAGGTGCTCGTGTTTATGGGTGCATGGGTGCAGGGGCTCATGCGTTTATGTGTGCATGGGTGCATGGTTTCTATGATATCCATAACCTTGCTGTGTCCTCAACGGCTCTCCTGATGGTGTTGCATGGTGGGGAACTGCATTGTGGTATTGCTCTCCTTGGGATGGTGTCATGGCACTGTCATGGATGGCATGGGCATGGATGGCATGGCATGGCATGGATGGCATGGCATGGCATGGATGGGCATGGCATGGGCATGGATGGGCATGGCATGGCATGGCAGTGATGGGGCAGGCGACACTGGGCAAACTATTGAGCAACAAGGAGATATTCATCAAGCTCGTCTTCGGCCTGCTCTTTGCACGCTTCAGCGGCATCAACGTCACCGTCAACGTCGCCCAGGTGCCCACCACAACCGCCATAACCACCACATCCACATTTCCAATCTTGATACAGCACATTTCCCCCCATTTTTTAACCACTATTGCCGAGCCTCCAGCGCAAGCAAGCCATGACCAAGTGATGCTGTGGCCATGCCATGCAGGGGGAATCGGTGTGCTACAACGGGCCCAGCAAACCCCTACCTCCCAAGCCAGTGTGCTGTGAGACGTTCACCAACACCCCTGGCTGCTCCTTCAAAAACGACTCCCTCCTCGCGCCCTATGTCGGCCGCCCCATCAATCCCAATGCGTGTGCTGCGTACATGAATGGGTCGAGTGCGGTTGATTCCAACATCCCAGGTCCCGTGAATGCCAACAGCTCGCCGCCTTCAGGCTCGTCGGCCAGCAGCAGCAGCAGCAGCAGCAGCAGCAGCAGCAGCAGCAGCCCTCCACCCCCCAAAAATGCCCCCAAGACTGCATTGAACAGTGTCTCCGTGCTTGTCAAATCATTGGTCTTCGTGGCGTTTCCCATGCTATTATTGTAACACTTATGTCACAAACGGCAATTGTAAGATTTGCAGTTGTGGTCAAGCTTCCTGGTACACTCCTGATTGAACTTGATTCACAGCTTGCAACCAGCTTGCGGGTTTTCATTCCTTTTCTTTTTAAATTCTGAGAAGTCCTGCCTAATGGTGTACATTTCCCCCAGACGACCCTTCAATCGGGGCAGTTTCAATTTCACACCACCTTTCCCTTAAAACCATATATCGCACCTAGTTGTGTAGCGAAGCAGCGGCTGCAGCGCTGCACCGAATCGCAATGGCAGAGAATGAAAGTATCGCGCTCGCGCAGAGGGCGTGCGGAGAAAGCGGTCCGCGCATAGAGACAAGTGCGCGTGGAGCTCGTAGGATTGGTAGTGAGGACGCGGAATCATCACGGTGTGGCGCGGAGGGGCACGAGGCCCTGGAAACTTCCTCGAAAGTGAATGTTGAGAATCGGGTGGATAAGGATAGTCGCGAGGAGAAACGCGCGGGGGAGGGTAACGAGGGCGATGAAGCAGATGATGATTACTTGGTGCTGAGCGAGGTCCACGTGGCATGCCCCTCGCACCACGTCAGCACAGTCAGCACCTTCGCCTTCCGCCTGCCCCCTGCGGTGGCGGCAGCGGGATGGGCGCTACGCGGGGAAGCGGAGAATGCAGAGGGGTGGGAGGGGTCAGAAGACGCGGGGCGGAGTGGCGCGGCGGAAAGCACAGAGGGGATAGCAGGGGAGGGGGAGGGGCGGCGGGACACGGAAGGGGCGGGAGTGGCGGTGGATTCGGACGGTGATCTGCTGGTGGCGCGGCGCAAGCGGCGGCGCATAGGCAGTGGTGGGGGAGGCACAGGCGGTGGCGGCAGTGATGGCGCTGGTGGTGGGCAGAGAGGTGAGGGCGGGCGAGTGGGGAAAAAGGGTTTTTGAGAGGGGGGAGAGAGGAGGGCAGGAGGGCTGGCAAGGGGGAGCGGGATGAGCTTGCTGAAGCTTCTAGTGGGCCGCGTGCTGCCTGTGATGCCGCTAACCGCGCTGCTCTCCTCCCCAACCCCCCTTGTCCGTTTCGCTCCCCTCTTCTGCTGACAGGGCAGGCCGTATTGCGCAGCTGCCAGCAGCAGGAGTGCCACGTGGCATGGCAGTGCAGGCGGGTGCAGGGCCGGACGAAAACGAGGATGGGGAGGGGAGCGGTGAGAGGGGGGAAGGGGAGGGGCCTGCAGAGGTGGAGGAAGCAGGCGGAGTGGAAGGCGGGAGAGAAGGGGAAGAGGGGGGAGAAGGCGGTGGAGGGAGCGGGTGGATGAGGGTGGTGATCCGGCACACTATGAAGACCAGCATCGCCAATGTCGGCACACAGGTGAGCACGTGGGCACGTGGGACGTCGCCCTGCCCTGTTCTCACCTGCCCTGTTCTCACCTGCCCTCATTCACCCCACTCATACCAAGCCCCTCTGCTCTCGCCCCCTGCCCTCCACTCCACCCCCTGCTGTGCCTCACACCTCCTCTCTGCTCGCCTCCCCTGTCAGCCCATACCACGCTCTCACCCCTCGTCCGCCTGCAACCCCCACTCTTCCCCCCCCAGGTGTGGAGGGCATCACTGCTGCTGGCGGACGTCATGGTGGCCAACCACCGCCTGCTGGGGGGCGCCACTGTGCTCGAGCTGGGGGCGGGCGCAGGTACACCTGGGGGCGGGCGCAGGTACACCAGGGCGGGCGCAGGTACACCTGGGGGCGTGTGGCGCTCTGGGCACAGGTGCGTGTGGGGTGAGGCGTGGCGCTGTGGGCATGTATGGTGGCTAGCGACTGTTTCAAGCTGCACCCTTGCTGCGCCTCTGCTTACGTCCTCTCTGCCCCCACTGCCCTGCCCCACCCTCCTCTGCCTGCACGGGAGCAGGGCTGGCGGGCATCACGGCGGCACACTTCGCCACCCGTGTCATCCTCACAGGTACCACCTCCCCTCACTTCACTCTCCTCTCTCTCTCCCTCCTGCCGCCGCTCCTTTGACTCTGCGTCTGCTCACCCTTCATCCCTCACATGCCCTCACACATCTCTCTCTCACCGTCTTCCCTGCCTCTGCTCCCTGCCCTGCTTCCCTGCACCCGCACTGCCATGGCCCTGCGCTTCACCAGACACAGGCGAAGGCGTGCTGCGCAATTGCGCTGCCAACGCCATCGATGCCGCCATGGCAGCCAGTGCAGCCAGTGCAGTCACGGGTTCCTCGTGGCACCCCCCCAGCCCCGTGGCAGCAGCGCTGGTTCGCCGCCTAGACTGGCGCCACGGCTGGCCGCCTCCCGTGGTAACCGAGCGCTCTGCGCTCCACCAATCAGCAACCAGCTCTGGCTACAGCAGTGCACCGGGCAGGGCGGCAGGCGCACAGGCGGGAATGGGTGGCGCAGTGGACGAGTTTAATGGGATAGACCCGTTTGGGTGGACCGAGGAGGAAGTGGGTGACGCCAGCAACGCCACCGTGCTGCTGGCTGCTGACGTCATCTACAGTGATGACATCACGCGTGCCTTCTTCGGCACCCTTCGCTCCCTCCTGCGCTGCGGCCCTCCCAAGGTGCCTCCTCTGTACCTCTCTCTCCTTTCATTCATCTTGTACCTCCCACTCCCACCATGCTTTCCACCATCCGTAACTCGCAAGCAACTCATTTATTGCCACACATGATTCACACTCTGAAAATCAACCCGAAGGTGCTACAAGTGTCAGCTCCTCCTTCCTGCTGCGTCTCATGGGCCTCATTGTCCCATTCTCACCAACCTCCCATTCTGTATCTACCTCTTCCTCTCGGCCTCTCCTTTCCCTGCCTGTATGACCCCCCCCTCCCCCCAACCAGCTCCTACTGCTGGCGTTGGAGAAGCGCTTCAACTTCTCCCTCTCCCACCTCGCCCCTGTTGCCAACGGCTACGCCGTCTTCCGCTCCCACTTCGCCGCCCAAAACGGTGCTCCCAGCTGCTACAGTGGCGGCCACTGTAGCAGCGCGCAGCAGGCAGCACAGGCAGGAGAGGCCAGCTGCAGACTGGCCGAGCAGACAGGTGGTGGGCGGGGGACGAGGGTAGATGGGTGGCAGACGGTCGTGGATGGGCGGCAGAGAGAGGGGGATGGGGACAGGGAAGGGGAGGAGGAGGGGGAAGAGGAGGAGCTGTTGGGGTGGCGCATGGACGTGGGGCAGGTACCGCAGCACGTGGTGGGGTGGGAGAGGGGGAGCGACATGGAGCTCTGGGTCATTGGCAACCAGCGGTCACTGCCGCTGGTGTGTGAGTGGATAGAGAGGGGCGTTGGTCTGTCTTTCTGCCAAGGGGGAGAAGAGGAGCAGTGCTCCCCTCCTGAAGCCTTACAAGCAAATCCCTGAGTCCCACAGTTAAGTTCTTGATTATCTCAGTGCTTTCACATGGAAGTGCAGTCTGACAGGGCATTGTGTTCTGCAGTTGCGTGGTGCCATCTTGTTAAGCACTCGTAACCATGAAGTTATGACCTCGTACACAATCTATGATGGACTGGAACATACGGTATATACATTGGCCGGATTATGCAATTTTCTGCTCTAAAACAGTAGTGCAAGAGGGAGTAGGCAAGGCAAAGAGAGAATACGCAAGGCACCATAATAATGACGGCGCCACAATTGATCATCACACTCCCCGTAATGCTGCTCAGTACACGAACGGCACGAACCGCTTCACCCTCTTCATATAGGCAAGGTACCTCTCCCCGAACCGCTCCCTCAGGTGCCTCTCCTCCACGCGCGCCTTGGCGTCATGCACCGCCGCCATGGCGCACGCCGCCAGCAGCCGCGCCGTGCTGCCCGTCACGCACGCGACGGCGGCGGAGAGCAGCACGGCGGCGGCGTACATGGGGTGGCGCGCGAAGCGGTACACCCCGCCCGTCTTGAGCCCAGCGCCGTCCGTGCGCGGCTTGGGGAAGGGCGAGAAGCTTCCTGCAAGGTCGTTGAACGACGCGAGGCCAAGATACACGCTCAGCACGAGCAGCGGCACTCCCGCCACGAACGCGCCCTCGCGGACGGATTGAGACGCGCAGAAGGACAGCGGCAGGCGGAGCTTTTCTGAGACGAGCCAATCGGGAAGTGGGAAGAAGACGAGAATGATGGCGAGGAGCTGCAACGGGACCCATAGCTCTCCGCGCGTGCCTATGGTATTTTTATCGACGATGTGCGCCCAGTAGCCTTGGCGCTTCGGCATGGTGGGCTTCTGCATCATCGGCGTGCTGGGAACTGGTATGTCTGAGCTGTCAGCAGGGCGAGACGCCATGGCTACACTTCGGAAAAGAAGCAGCGAGTGTTACGGATAATTGAAAGATAGGCGAGAATCCCTGTAAGACTGCGATTAGATCGCTGCACGCTGGCGGAAGTAGAAGAGAATGGGGTTTGTTGAGGAAATCAGCAGTGGTCGTGGTGCTAGTACAGCAGACAGCAGGGGTGGCTGGGATTGCAATGGGGTGAGGGCGCGAATTTCCATCAATTGTGTTGAAATGTTGTCTCGATCGAACATCGAGTCGCTCGGACAGTGCGGGCGTGATTGTGAGACGAGCTGACTCGGAGCATGCAACTGGTGCATCCTTATTCGACCACGTGGCGTTCCACTTTTCGCTGATCCTGCTTGCGCAATTGAGACACACGGTAAATTTCAGTGCAGTGCAGTGTACAGATCGAGCGTCAAACTTTTGTTATAACCGAAACTCGTTCTATCAGCCAAATCATTCACTACAATCACGGATCCTTCGAATTCGTCACCCCACCCAACCCCTCCACCGCGTCCACCCCACACGCAAAGCCGAGCACCACCCTTCTTTTCCTATCTCCTCCTCGTTACTCGCTCCATGCTAGCGCACTCACCGCGTGTTCCGCTCGGCCCGTCGCGACCACTCCGCGATTTTCCCACCGCCAACTCAGATCGACTCGCTCATTCCGTCGCCTGTCCGCATTCGAACGAATCCCCTTTCATTTTATTCCCCGTCGTTCGATTCGCCACCATGTATCGCGGAGTGGTAACCAGATCGCTGAGCGCGGTGGCTCGTAGCAGCCGTCGGATCTCGTCCGCGGCACCCTCGAGGCGCCTCCACCAGCTTAGGAACCAGAATCTCTTGCCCTGCGCTCCCGAGACCACCCCGGTTTTCGGATCGTGCGGCGGGAAAGGCTCGTTACTGGCAGGCTGCAATCGCAGCCGTTGGATCCACCCGTCGTTTGCGGCGCGAGGGTTTGCAACGTCGTCGACCGATGCGGGGCTTCTGAAGGTTCTTAAAGCGGAGCTGGAGCACGAGGAGCAGGACTACGAGCCGCCCGAAGTGAGTTCCTCCGTTTAGTGCACAGTGCGGCGCGCGCGACGGTGAGGTTGACATGGCGGAGCGCTTACAGCTGAAAATTGTAGAATGCGTCGTTGATCGACGGCCTGAATCAGGGTTGTTTAGTTGGAATCGCTACGCAGTCAGATCCATCATCGTGCTTTCAGCGATGCCTCTTCCTCCTCCTCTCCCTCTCATATCCCGCTGGTCACTCCCTCAACGTTCCCCCCATCCCCCAACCCCTCCTTCTCCCCCAACCCCTCCTTCAACCCCGCATTCCCCCATTTCCCCATTCCCCCATTTCCCCGTTCCCCCACTTCCCCACACCCACGTCCCCCCACCCCCCCAGGACCTGAAGGAGGGGCCCCCCGCGGAGTGGACGGTGGAGGAGCAGGCGGGCACCATCGACGCGGTGCTGAAAAGAACGTACCAGGGGGAGGCGATATCCGTCGTCGCCGCCTTCGCGGACGACGACGAGGCGTATCCAGAGGAGGGCGAGGGGGAGAGCGAGGAGGAGGACGAGGAGGGGGAGGGGGAGCGCCTCACGCCGCTGTCGGTGCGCGTGACCGTTGCCAAGAAGGCGGATCAGCCGGAGCTGGAGATCGACTGTGTGGTGGACGGCAACTCTTGGATTATTCAGGACGTGCGTCTGGAGGACCCCAACGTGCCCGAGGACGGCATTCCCTATGGCGGCCCGCAGTTCTCGTGAGTGCATTCCCCTCTCCATCTGCTCCCCCTGTTCCTTCGTCCCCTTTTTTCACACACCCCCATTCCCCTTTCCTTCCCCCTTCACTGCGTCTTCGCATTTTTGCTTTGTTCAAACCGTCCTATGCCCACAGTCCTAAGCAAACTAGCTGTTCCGCGCATTCTACCCTTTTACTAACTCACCTTCTCCATCCCCTCCCACTTCACCCTGCGCCTTATCAAGCCCTCCTGTATTTCCATTTCTCCTCTCCCCCATCCGCACCACCTCCACACCCCCCCTCCCCCCTGGCAGCACGCTGGATCCAGTGCTGCAGGAGCAGTTTGACTCGTTCTTGAGGCGGAGGGGCATCAGCGCAGGCCTGGCGGCGTACCTGAGGCGGTACCTGGAGGACAAGGAGCAGCGCGAGTACGTGCGCTGGCTCAAGAGGCTCGGTGCCTTTGTCGCGCAAAAGTGATGATACGGTATAATGAAGGCTTTGCCTATACTAGGTATATCTACCATACAATGAACGCTTCCTAGTGGCATGACATACGGTAGTTTGGTTTGGACCTCACCTCACCCACCTCACCCCCTCATAGTTCAGGGAACTCCACAACACAACTCTCTGCAAAGACCTGTAGCCAACGCGCACCAACCCTAGATCGCTTCCCCAGATTAAAGATGCAGAGTCCTAGAGCATTCAGTGGCGCATGGCAAGCAGGCAGCAATGGCACGTAAAAATGGACTCAATCAGGGGGCACAACACAAACATGAACATATCTCACTAGGGGTGTGGGCATAAGGTGCCCAAGTGCCTACCAAGACACTCCACCCCACATCCGTAACGACTCACGCCCACTCCCCCTCCTCCAGAGGCTTCACCAGCTGCTCACTCTGCCACCCCAGCCCCTCCCTCACAAACCCCATCCACTCGTCCCCCTCACACCCACTCTCCTCCCCACCCCCCAACTCCCCCTCTCCCCCACCGCCAACTCCCCCCTCTCCCCCCTCACCCTCCCCCGCGGCCAAGTGGCGCTGCACCTCCCCGCCAAACTCCCTCTGCAAGTCATCCGAAGCCCCAATGAGCAGCACCTCGCACCCGGGGTGGTCCAGAAAGCCAGGTGGGTCGGCAGGGGCGAAGCGCAGCCCGTTGAGGCGGTGCTGCAGCGGCGGGGGGAAGGCTTGCAGGCGCACTGAGGGGCGGGCCAAGTAGGGCAGCCTGCTGGGCGCCTGTGGGTTCTTCACCTGCAGCACGTAGGAAGCTTCCCTCTCTATATTGAACGCCTCCTGTGGTGTCTCCACTTTCTCCCCCTCCGCCTGACCTGCACTCTTGGTTTGGTTCCCCTTGCCACAGACAGCTTCCTCCTTAACTCCTGCCTGCGCGCCCTCCCCTTCCTCCTGCCCTTGTCGCCCTCCTGCCTTCTCCTCCTCTCCCGCTGCCTCGGGCCACCGGAGTGAGTACACCAGGTGGGTGTGACTCTTCCTGCTGCTGCTGCGAGCTGCCCCTCGCCCCGTGGCCCCTCTGGCGCCAGGCACCTGCCTCACAATCAAGTACCTGCCTCACAATCAAGTACCTGCCTCACAATCAAGTACCTGCCTCACAATCAAGTACCTGCCCGCTGCTGCCGCCCGCGCTGCTGCCACATGCTGTGTGCCACGTGTCTTGGTCTCGTAGGTGTGTGCAAGGGTGGGTGCGTGAGTGGCGGGGGGAAATGGGAGCAAGAAAAGCAAGGCGAGAGTTACAGATGCATGGACAAGAAAAGCAAGGCGAGAGTTACAGATGCATGGACAAGAAAAGCAAGGCGAGAGTTACAGATGCATGGACAAGAAAAGCAAGGCGAGAGTTACAGATGCATGGACAAGAAAAGCAAGGCGAGAGTTACAGATGCATGGACAAGAAAAGCCCATTCCAGAGGAACCATCTACTGATAACTCGCCTTGGAGCAAAAAGTGAGGATGCAGGCAGTACAGAAACGTCGAAGCGATCAGTTGAGCGTGCAGTGAGTGGCCGTTTACCCACCTCCCTCAAGCGCCGCCCTGATGTCCTCCACGTGGGGGCACACGGCATCCACATAGCCCCAGTGTGGTCGAGAGCGGTGCGAGGGGGTGGGCAGCAGCTTGCGCCCCACCACCAGCAGGCGCAGAGGGGGCCTTTCCTCTGCCTTCCCTTCCTCTGCCCCCCTATTGTCTCCCATACCGCTCGCCACACCCTTTTCTTCCTCCTGCTGCTGTTGCTGCTGCTCCTTCTTTTCCTCGTCCTCTTGCTTGCTCTGCTTACCCCTCTCCCCTTCCCCCTCCCCCTCCACTTTTTCCTCCACCGCCTCTTGCTTCACCTGCTTCCTCCTCAGCCCCTCCCGTCCTGCCTCCCCCTTCTCATCCCCCTCCCGTCCTGCCTCCCCCTTCTCATCCCCCTCCCGTCCTGCCTCCCCCTTCTCATCCCCCTCCCGTCCTGCCTCCCCCTTCTCATCCCCCTCCCGTCCTGCCTCCCCCTTCTCATCCCCCTCCCGTCCTGCCTTCCCCCTTCTCATCCCCCTCCCGTCCTGCCTCCCCCTTCTCATCCCCCTCCCGTCCTGCCTCCCCCTTCTCATCCCCCTCCCGTCCTGCCTCCCCCTTCTCATCCCCCTCCCGTCCTGCCTCCCCCTTCTCATCCCCCTCCCGTCCTGCCTTCCCCCTTCTCATCCCCCTCCCGTCCTGCCTCCCCCTTCTCATCCCCCTCCCGTCCTGCCTCCCCCTTCTCATCCCCCTCACCCTCTCCTCTCGCCCTCTTCCTCCCATCTCCATCTCCCCCCTCCTCCCTCTTGACACCTTCCGCGTCACCATCACCCCTTTCCCTCACTCCGCTCTCCCCCGCCACCTCCCTGTCGGCTGCATCCCCTCCCTCCGCCTTCACCCCTCGAGCCTGCCCCGGCTGCTCTTCCTCCGCCTTCCGCGCTTCCCCTCTGACCTTTCCCTCCGCCTCCTCCGCCTTTCCCCCGCCATACGCGCGCTCGCCGCTGTCCAGCGGGCGGAGCAACATGTAGAAGCGCTGCACTTCATCCACGCTATGCGCCTCCTCGCGATTCACTTTAGGGCGGTAAAAGAAGAAAATATCGCCTCGTTCCTGATGAATTCCCATCCATCCAAGCACGAGACAAAAAGGTAAGCGTCCGTGAAACAAGTGTGAAAAGCGGAGGGCGCCATGGCGATGCGCGTGGAGCGGCGCGGACGGCGCAGACCGCGCTGAAAGCCATCTTCACATCGTGAACTCACCAGAACGAGGTAGGGCTTGTGTATGTCAACCATGGTCGGAGGTCGAGAGGGATGGACGGCATGGATCGACGTGCACTATATCGTACACCACACGATTGGCCAGTGCGCCGGTAGTCGCAGCGGTCCTTCTTTCGCCCTCGGAAAAGTTCACTCCTCCCGTCACAAGGGACAAGCTCTCAGTTCGCAGATCGCCTCTCATGTCGACTCGTAAGGTGTGTGGCTCTAGTGAATAGATAGCAATCGTAGCGCGGTTTTCCTGCGCCATGTGGTGCTGAGAACCTGGATGTGGATGTGGGGCTGCATGGCTCGAAGAGAAACTATGATTGTACGGCATTGTAAGCGATTCGCTTGGGATTAAAGATTTACTATATACACGTTTAGCAGTCCATTGAAGTATTTTTCTTGCCGTTTCAACAGTTCATAGATTCTCCCTGCTTTCCAGACCCCACTGACCTGGACAGCTTGTCGTCTTGCGTGTTTCAAATTGTTTTGCGTCACGCTGGAACTGCCACCCAAGGTTTTCACTGTAGTCGCTCGTACCCAACCCGCTGATTTCTAGGTCTCTAAACGAAACGAACCAAACTCGAAAAGTGGGGCAATCCCAAGGCTGCTGTGCGTGTTCCCGTTCCGTGCCGATCTGCGCGCGCACCGCCCAACCAAACCGTGCTCCTCAGCTCCTACTGGCTCCCTCTCTCTGCTCACTTTCTCCCACTTGCTTCTCTCTGCTCGCGTTTCTCCCCTGCTGCCTGTTCCACTTCACCTGCTGCTTCCTGTTTCTACCCACCATTCTTCCGCGTTTCACGTTAGGCGTCCACGGATCACCTCTTCGCGTTTCACAAGCGAGCGGTTTAGTTTCAAATGATATACTACTTTAGGTCTCTCGCGGCGCATGGGTTCGTATCCACAGCGTTCCTTCGCGTTGTTTAAATCAGTGCCGAGTCGGTTTTGAAGCCGAGGATGTCGGGAACGCTGATTGGTCAGGAGCTGGAGCCTTCTCTGCTCGTAGACGTGGAGCTGCACTCGCCGCGTGATCCGGATCTTCATGCGAGTCAGCATGCGCATCAGCAGCAGCTGGGCGGGAAAATGGAGTACAATTACCTCCAGGCACGTTTCGCGGAACCGAGCCTTTATGTTTGTTTCCAGGAAGGAAGCAGAATAAGGGAATTGCGTTACGCGGCGACGTCCTTATTGACGGTTCTTGTTACGACGCCATTCCGGCGTATTTCCGCGTTAGAGTTTTTTTTTGGCGTATGTCGAAGACTGGATGTAACCTGTAAGCAGCAGGTTTCTGCATTGCCATCGACGCATCAACAGCAGCACGGCTATATCTTAACCTGATCTCGATGCTGGATTAGGGCTTGGATTACGGTCACACGCGACGGTGCGACTTCGTTGGTACTGCGACGCGGTAGTGCCTGGACAAGCGGTTTGACTTAGTGGCCTCGATAGAGCTCCCCGCTGATACATAGCTGTCAGGGAAATACTGCGGCTTATGGCCGCTGATCAAGTAGCTAATGGAACGCCTTTTAAGGATTTATGAATTCGTTTACTCAAGCGGTTACTAAATAACGTGTACTATTCTTCGAGTACATTGCTTCCCGTTCTTAAGTGGACGATTAGTACATCGTTTTTGTTAATACGCATCGATAGGAATGTGTCCACTGGTTCCCCCCACAACTGCGCACTCCTCCTCTTATCACTCCTCCCGCGCGTAGATCTCTCTCTCTCTCTCTCTCTCTCTCTCTCTCTCTCTCTCTCTCTCTCTCTCTCTCTCTCTCTCTCTCTCTCTCTCTCTCTCTCTCTCTCCCCACATACACGAAAACCGCATGTTGTTAGGTTTCCCGAGCAAAAATAACAATCCTCACCCTTATCCCCGCTCACGTGCAATCCGCGCGTGCCTGTGTGCGCATGTGATGCCGGTGGGTGCGCGCAGCGGGTGAAGGTGTACCGCCTGAACGACGACGGCAAGTGGGACGACAAGGGCACGGGCCACGTGTCCGTCGAGTATCTCGAGGTGAGGCCCGGGGACAGGCACGGGGGAGGGTGAGAACGGAGCAGACTCGCCTGCCCGATCTGCCATTCGTTCTGCAGAAACCGCACGCTCGTGTCTAGCCCGACGTTCTAACACTCGCTTTCCTCTCCCCCTCCTCGTACCCGTGCGTGGCGGGGCTATGCGTGGGTGGCGTGGCACGTTGGCAGCGGTCGGACGCGATAGGGCTGGTGGTGATCGACGAGGAGGAAAACGCCACGCTGCTGGTGTGTCCTAAACACGTGAAAGTCCCATCAAATACTTGTCTTTCTGCCTTTCCTCCTGTCACCCATGTGGCAGCGGTCGGACGCGATAGGGCTGGTGGTGATCGACGAGGAGGACAACGCCACGCTGCTCGTGCACCGCATCTCCACCGACGACATCTACCAGCGCCAGGAAGGTACCTACCGCCGGGGGGAGGTACACCCAGGGGAGGTTGCGCTGGGGGGAAGCAGACCTAGAGGTAGCGCCAGGGGAGTTAGAGCCAGGGGAGGTAGCTCTGGAAAGGTAGCCTCACTTGGAAAGGTAGCCTCACTTGGAAAGGTAGCGCTAGGGAAGGTTGTTCCAGGGAAGTGCAGAAGGCAGGCTCTTGGTTTCCACAGCGATCATCCCTTCCCCTTCCCCCTTTTCACCCCGTTCACCCGGATCAACCCACTTGTTCCTCTCCCCCCTTCCCCCCCCCCCCCAACTTCATCAGACACCATCATCTCGTGGACGGACCCCGAGGTGGCGACGGACCTGGCGCTCAGCTTCCAGGAGAGCATGGGCTGTGCTTATATCTGGTGAGACGCGTGAGGTGTGCGTGTACGCAATAAGAAGCTTGCACACTTTTTTTCATCACTGGGGTATTTGACAATCAACGTTCGGCCCTTAATCATCTGGTTTTTGAAGAACCATCTTTTCGTCAGCTCTCCCTGTGTCTCTTACCTCCGTCCTCATCTCTCCTTCCCACTGTGTCTCTTCTTCTCTGCGTCTGCCTTTCCCCCTATACCCAAACCCTTCTCTCTGGGTGGCAGGGATCAAATCTGCAACGTGCAGCGCCAGATCCAGCTGCCCTCCGTCCTCGGTAGGCAGTGTGCCGTCCGGCCCCTCGCGGCTTGTTGTTTGTATCAGCCGAGCTGGGCTTCACACGCCCTCACACTCCTCATCCTCTCGTATCCCTACAAAGCACTCTCACTTTGCTACCCTCTCACCGTGTCGCCAGTAGCTCATCCCGCCTCCCCCTCTCCCTACCCCTCCCCACTCCCCCTCTCCCCACCCCCTCTCCCCCTCCCTGTCACTCTTCCCCTCCCTTCTCTTCTCAATCCCCCCCAACCCCTCCGCATGCAGCAACGGAGGTGGCAAAAGACTCATCGGAGCTGCCAGCAGTGGAGACCCGCACACTGCCAGCCATCGCTAAGGTCTGCAGCCTGCTCACCTCGCACCCCCCTCCCCCTCCCCCCCCCCCTCCTCCACTCCCCCCCACCCCCCCCCCTTCCTCCACACTCACACACACACACCCACGCCCCTCTTCTTCACTGCCATCAGCACCGTTGCCCTCCCTTATCCTTGACCACTTGTCGTCTCCTTCGCTTCAGACTGCTCTCGCCTTTCCCCTCACCCCCATCCCCCCTCGTCAACCCCATCCCCCCTCTTCACCCCCATCCCCCTCCTCTCCCCCGTGCAGCTGGTGACGGACGTGTCCCCCTTCCACCGGGACCGAATGGCGTCCCTCATCCTCCGCGAGGTGATCCGCTCGCTCCCCGCCCTCCTTCCGCCACGCCTCTCTTCTCCCTTTCTGCACCCATCCCCTCCTTTCTCTTCGATTGCTTCTCTGCTCTTCTTTTTTCACTCTCCTAACACTTACCCTCACCCTGTTCCGCTATCCTCGCCCTTCCCCTCTTCCCAACCAACACCACTCACTCCTCTCCTCTACCCTCCCTCCTTTCCCGCCCCTCAACCCTCACCACCCCATTTTATCCCACAGGGCTACGTGCAGCGGCTGGTGGCGCTGTTCAGGGCGAGTGAGGGCGCCCATGACACCCCCGCGCTGCACCACCTCTACCGCGTCTTTAAAGGCCTCGGTGCGCCCGCCCCTGCCCCTGCCCTGCCCTGCCCTGCCCCGCGCTGCCCTGCTGCTTTGCACTCTGCTGCTGTCCGTTCTGCTGGACTGGTATCACCCGCGGTCGCTGTGTGCTGCACCACTGCATCCATATCCTCCATCCTCCCGCCATTCTCTCTCCATCTCCCCACCCGCCTGACTTCCAACTCCCCCATTCTCTTCGCCCTCCCCTCTTACCCTCTCTCCGCTCCCCATCCCTCTCCGGGCAGTGCTGTTGAACGACTCACAGCTGTTGGAGCAGCTGTTTGCACCGGATGCCATCATGGACGTCATTGGCGCACTCGAGTGTGAGTCACCATGCTGCCATGCCATGCCATGCCATGCCCGCATACCAGCATGCCACCAAGCCACCATTCCACCATGCCAACATGCCGCCATGTTTCCCCCACCGCCTCCCACATGCCTCACCTGCCACGTGTACCTCATGTGTGGCTCTAATCTCCCCTTGCCCCAACTCTCCTCACCTCACCTCTCCCTTCCCTTCCTGGTCCCGCCTGACCTTTTTCCTCCCCAATCTTCCCCAACTCCTTCTCCCCGTCGCCCTGCTGTGCAGACGACCCGGACGTGGCGAGCAGGCAGCAGCACCGTGCGAGTGTGCAGCAGCAGGCGGTGTACCGCGAGGCGCTGCCCATCCCCAGCACCGCCCTGCTCGCCAAGATCCACCAGACGTACCGCCTCGGGTACATCAAGGTGAGACTCGTGGCGTGCTGTGTTGTGCTGTGCTGTGCTGTGCTGTGCTGTGCTGTGCTGTGCTGGTCAATGCAGTCAACGCGGTCAACTCTGCCCATCCCCAGTGCCGCCCTGCTTGCCAAGATCCACCAGACGTACCGCCTGGGGTACATCAAGGTGAGACTCGTGGCGTGCTGTGCCTGTGCTGGTCAAGGTCAGTCAACCCAGTCAACCTGCCCATCCCCAGCGCCGCCCTGCTCGCCAAGATCCACCAGACGTACCGCCTGGGGTACATCAAGGTGCGATGCGTGGCTTGCTGTGAGAATCAGGTCCTCGGGTCAACGAGTCAGCACAACACATTCAATGCAGTCAGCACAGTCACAGTTGAGAGAGTGGGGAATGATAGGAGGGAAGCGGTGTGGAGAGGGAATCACAGTGGCATTGGCTGAGTCAAGTCAATGTTGTCAAGCGCCTGATCCTATCACTGCCTTTCTTAACCCGTGTGCTGTCACACCCCGCTGTCTGTGACTATCACAGGATGTGATTCTACCGAGGGCCCTGGACGACCAGACGTTCAGCAGCATCAACTCGCTCATTCTCTTCAACAACGTCGAGGTGCACCCCTCCTCCCTCCCTCCTACAATTCCTCGCTCCTCCGTTTCGCCTATATCACTCGCTGCAGCGCTCTCCTCTCCACCCACCCTGTCGCACTCTCCTCCCACCAGAGCAACACTCCTTTATCACATCCTCGTGCCCTACTCCACCACACCACACCCCACTCCACTCCCGTTATCCATCTGGCCACCTCGTCTCTCCCTTGTCCATCCGCACCGCTCATCAGGTGGTGACGACGCTGCACGGCAACAAGCCCTTTCTGGGCGACCTCTTTGCGCGCCTGCGCGCCTCTGACCCCCACTCGCCCCAATTCACCGACCTCGTGAGTCCTCCTCTCCTCCACCTCCTTCCCTTGCTCCTCTCACTCCACTCGCCTGTCACCCACGACCTGGGCTTCACACACTGACTGCTTCCCTGTTTGACGCAATCAACCCCTCTTCTCCTCCCCACGCCCTCCCCTCTCTCCTACCCCACCTCCCCCCAGGTGCGGTTTCTGCAGGAGTTCTGCGCGCTGCACAAGCACCTGCAGCTCGCCCAGCGCACCTCCTTCTTCAGGTGCCGCCCAACCCACTCGCCCTCATGCCTCCATGCCACACCCGTCCTCCACCTCGCCTGCCACATTCGGGCATCCTGCTTCTGAACACCCACTCTCTGCGGCATCCTGCTGATGACCACCCCAATTCCTTGTCTTTCCACTCTTTGACTGGACTTGAGAAACCCTTCCCTGCCCTTCTCTCTCTCCCACCCGCCTCCCCTAACCATCGGTGGGCAGTGCGCTGATAGCGCTGGGCCTCTTTGACGTGTGTACGCTCGTCATGCAGCACCCTCTGCACTCTGTTCGCCTCTCTGGGTGAGACACACCACCCTTGCCTTTTCCCATGCGCCTTTGGTCCCCATCTTGTCGTCTCATCTATCAATCGCTCCTTCTTTCAATGCGCATGTGGGCCCGCCACTCACTCTGTTCCTGCCGTCCTCCTCATCGCCCTCGTCATTCCCTTCCCTTAACTTCTTCCTTTCCCCTCTCCCCCCCCCCCCCACCCCCACCTCCCACTGTGCAGAATCGACATACTCATGTCGCTCATGGTGCCAGACCCCGCCCCGCTACGCACGTTCCTCGTGGAGCAACCCAACCACGCCCTCCTCTCCTGCCTCGTATGCTCTATCTCACTCAACCCCTTCGCTCTTTCGTTGTGTCTCTCCTCACGCCCTCTCTCCACGCCACTGAGTGTTCTCAGAAGCGAATGTCTTATTCCGTCCTCCCTCTCATCCCATCCCATGTACGCACCCTATACTGTGCTATGGTGTGGTGGGAGCAGGTGCGCGGCATGGTGGCGTGCAGGCAGGCGGAAGGAGGCCTGCACGCACAGCTGCTGGAGATGCTGAGAGTGCTGCTGGACCCTGATACCATGGACGCGGTGAGGCTCCGTACATTCGCTGTCACTAGTAGAATTTGTATGGTGAGCTGCATGCTAGGTGCGTGCAGGGATGCAGCAGCAGTGCCGTGCAGCTGCAGGAGATGCTGCGAGTGCTGCTCCACCCTGATACCATGGACGCGGTGAGGCTCAGAAGAATGATGAGATCACTAGTAGGATTAGTACTAGTACTGTAGGATGTATGCTGGGTGCTTGAAGGGATGCACCCATACTGTACGGCAGTGGTGCAGTGCAACCATGAGTGAGTGCTGCCAGGCATGCACACACGCGCTGCCTTGTCACATCCTCACATGCATCATTCAGGAGATGGTGTGCAGACGGTGCATGCATCGTTCACACCAGGGGACCTATTTCATGTCCTTTGAGACGTCTCAAAAAGGACCTACTTCATGTCCTTTGAGCCGTCTCAAAAAGGACCTACTTCATGTCCTTTGAGACGTCTCAAAAAGGACCTACTTCATGTCCTTTGAGACGTCTCAAAAAGGACCTACTTCATGTCCTTTGAGACGTCTCAAAAAGGACCTACTTCATGTCCTTTTCTCTTGTACTCTTCTCTTCTCCCTGTCGCCCCCTCTCCCACCTAACCTGCCAGGCCGACAAGAGCAAGTTTCTTGATCTCTTCTACGAGGACTACCTTCAGCTGCTCATCTCAGCCGTTGTTGCCGGCACCAGCGCATCTCAGCCGTCCACGTTCCCAGCTGCTGCCCGAAATTCCACCGGGGCTATGAAGAAGAGGCGGGCAGCTCAGGGGAGGGCAGATGGTGGGGGGAGCGGGAGAGTAGACAGAGAAGCGGGGAGGGGAGCAGGAGGCAGGGGTGATAATGCAGAACCTGCAGAGAGGGATGGAACACAAGGACGCCAAGCAGAGAGGGATGGAGCACAAGGACGCCAAGCAGAGAGGGATGGAGCACAAGGACGCCAAGCAGAGAGGGATGGAGCACAAGGACGCCAAGCAGAGAGGGATGGAGCACAAGGACGCCAAGCAGAGAGGGATGGAGCACAAGGACGCCAAGCAGAGAGGGATGGAGCACAAGGACGCCAAGCAGAGAGGGATGGAGCACAAGGACGCCAAGCAGAGAGGGATGGAGCACAAGGACGCCAAGCAGAGAGAGGGGGGGCGAGGGGGGGTGGAGAGCAGGGGGGTGCAGAGGGCGAGGAGAGGCGGGGGCAAGAGCGGGGTGGTGGAGGGGGTTCCGAGGAGGCGCCATCACCGGACGTGCTGACAAGCATCTGTGACCTGCTCTGCTTCTGCGTGCAACACCACAGCTTCCGCATGAAGTGAGCGCACTCTAACTCACTCCATCGCTCCGCCGTCCCTCCCATTATTCCTTTCACCGCAGTGGAAAAGATGCCGCAACCCCTTTCTCCCCGTCTCCTTTCACCGCAGTGGAAAACGCCCCCTCTGTGTTCCGCTCCCCCCCCCCCCCCCCCCGGGTTCCGCTCGAGGTACTACTTGCTCGGGTTTCTGCATGCTCTCAAACACCCCCTCTGTGTGTCCACCACCACCTCCCCCTTGATACCCACCCAGGTACTACGTGTTGCGCAACAGTGTGGCGGAGAAGGTGCTGCGGCTGACGCAGCGGCGGGAGAAGTACCTCTCTGTGGCCGCCATCCGCTTCCTGCGCTGCTGTGTCGCGCTCAAGGTGAGTGGCGGTCAAGTTGAGTGGCGGTCAAGTTGAGTGGCGGTCAAGGTGAGTGGCGGTCAAGGTGAGTGGCGGTCAAGTTGAGTGGCGGTCAAGTTGAGTGGCGGTCAAGTTGAGTGGCGGTCAAGTTGAGTGGCGGTCAAGGTGAGTGGCGGTCAAGTTGAGTGGTGGTCAAGGTGAGTGGCGGTCAAGGTGAGTGGCGGTCAAGGTGAGTGGCGGTCAAGGTGAGTGGCGGTCAAGGTGAAGAACCATGCACCTGTCTCACCATCACCCCACCTTCCCCGCCTCCCCCTGCCCTCTCGCCTCACCCTTCCCCACCTGCCAGGACGACTTCTACGTGTGCTATCTGGTGAGGAACCGCCTGCTGGACCCGGTCATGGCGGCCTTCTGAGTCCTCTCACTCACTAGTCGCCCTCCGCCCCCCTGTGGCCACCATGTACCCCTCTCCTCCCCTCCCCCGCCCCGCACCCCTCACAACCACAGGACGACTTCTACGTGCGCTATCTGGTGAAGAACCGTCTGCTGGACCCGGTAATGGCGGCCTTCCGCGTCAACGGGGCGCGCTACAACCTCCTCAACTCCGCCGTGCTTGAACTCATTGACTTCGTGCGCAAGGTACGAATACAAGGGAAAAGAGGGAAAGGGGGGAAACGGGCAAGGATGGGTGGAAGGAAGGCGGATGTGGCCTTTTGGACTTGTCAATTGTTGCGCTGAAGCTCTTTGACTTGCCATGCCACTGTCACTCTCACTCTCACTGCCCCTACACTGTCGTATCACGTGCACTCCATGCATGAATGCACTCCATGCATGAATGCACTCCATGCATGAATGCACTCCATGCATGAATGCACTCCATGCATGAATGCACTCCATGCATGAATGCACTCCATGCATGAATGCACTCCATGCATGAATGCACTCCATGCATGAACGCACTCCCCAGGAGAACGTGAGGCCGCTGGTGGCGTACATAGTGGAGTCGTACGGCTCGTGGCTTGACTGCATTGACTACGTTGACTCCTTCAAGCTGCTCCGACTCAAATACGAACAGGTGAGAGGGATGGCACACAGGCATGCAGGTCCGCCGAGAATGCAGGGCAAGGGTGGTGGTGGAATAGGGCCCTCATGAACCCCTCATGCCTTCACTCTCGCATGCTCTCATGCCATTGCCATCCTTCCCATTTCTCCCTCCATGCAACCCCCCCATTGCTCCCTTGATTGCTCTCACCATTTCTCCCCTGACTGCTCCCCCCATCGCTCCCCCCTTTGCCTCCCGCATGACCCCCTCCACAGAATCTCGAGTCCAACAGACCAGCTGTGCCTCCCCCTGTCGTCATTCTCCCCCCTTCCACCTCCCACCACCACCACCACCACCATCATCACCACCCGCACCAGCACCACCATCAGCAGCAGCAGCAGCATCCGCTCTCCTCTCCCCCCGCATCTCCTCCCCTTCCCACTGCTGCAACTGCAGGCATGGAAAGACATGACAATGACGCTGCGAATGACGCCGCCACCGATACACGTGCGCGGGCCAATGTTGATGCTCATGCTGCTCCTTATAGTGATGCGGATGATGCTACTGATGCCGCTGATGCTGAAACCAGAGATGCTGCTGGTCACGTTGATAATACTAACAATGATGCTGCTGATGGTGGTGATGATGATGGTGAGGAGGAGGAGGAAGAGGAGGATGAGGATGAGGATGAGGAGGAGGAGGATGTGGAAGCTGAAGGCGAGGGTGGTAGCAATGACGAAACTAACGATGCCGACGCTAATGGCGGTGAAACCAAGGACGCTGATGCTAACAGTAGGAACGTTCAGAGGCTTCCGAACCTCTCTGGTTCAGCAGCAGGCTCGGCACTGGGTGTTGTGCCGGTGATGGGAGGGGAATGGGATGGGGGCGACGAAGGAGAAGGGGGAGTGGAGGTGGAGGGTGGGAGGGGGAGAGGGAGGGGGAGAGGGAGAGGGAGAAGACAGAGAGGCAGTCGAGAAGGGGAGGTGGATGTGGATCCGCAAAATAACGGTTTCCAACAAGATGGCAGGTGGGGATTGCGAGGGATTTTCTTGTCTTTTCAAATGCTGGCAGGTGGGAACTTGCCTTGCTGCCGTGCATCCTCTTTCCCTGTGCTCTTTCTTCACCATCGCAATCACTCTTCCTTTGTCTGACCGTCACCCACATGCCTCTCCGCCGTTTCTCCCTTCTGCTGCCAACCCCACCGCCACCAGTGATGAGGATGCTGACAACCCCGAGTCTGCACCAGCAACGGTGCCAGGAACCCACTCCCCCCCTCTCCACCCGCCCCACCCATCCCACCTTCCCATTCCCCTGCCCTCCCTCCACCACCCCCTTCGCCTCCACCCCCACCGGCTGCCCCCACACCAATCCCTCTCCCCCACCGCCCGCCGGCCCTTCTCTCGTTCACCCTCTCCCCCTCTCGGACGGCCGTCGTCTCCGCCCGCCCGCCCGTTGTCCCCATCTGCCCGGCACTGCATGTCACGATCGCCCTCGCCGCCCCCACCACTGCCCCCACTGCCGCCCATCAACGGCACCATTGGCAGCGAGTCCAGCAGGTGGGGTTCTGAGGCTGCTCTAGTGGTACCTTACCTGGAACGCCCTAGTCTCACATGTCAAGTGCAGATAAACTGTTGCAAAAAATGGACCCATATGGGAATGGATCATGTTCTATCCTGTCTGCCTTTGGTCTCGTGTCCAAAAGCTCCCTCCAAGCCCTTATTCCCTTGAATTAGCCTAGAATCCAATTGCGGCTTTTCTGACCGGCCTTAACTCTGTCCTTGCTTGCCCCTCTTCCCAATCGTGCCCTTCCCTGTTCAGGAAACGGCCGCGTGGGTGCATGGACTCCTGTGCACCACAGGCAGAAGCCGGTGCGGATGGGAGGGGGGAGAGTGGCCGTGAGCAGGGAGGGGAAAGCAGCGGAGTGGCAGCAGAGGGAGGGGAGCCGGGGCCTAGCAGCAAGGCACTTGGTAGAAAACGCAGGTCTATCGAGGGGAGGGGCGTGGATGAGGGCGAGGAAGCAGGAGGGGGTACAAGGAAGGAGAGGAGGCAGTTGAGTGTGGTGGTGGGGGAAGGGGACGGGGAGGGCGCTGGGGAGGACCAAGGGGATTATGGGGATGGCAGTCCCAAGGGGGCTAGTCCCAAGGGTGACAGTCCCAAGAGCGGCAGTCCCAAGGCCGGCAGTCCCAAGGCCGGCAGCCCTAAGGCCGGCAGTCCCAAGGGGGCTATTCCCAAGGGTGGCAGTCCCAAGGGCGGCAGTCCCAAGGGTGGCAGTCCCAAGGGTGACGGGAGGGTGGGAGGTGTGCGAAGCTTTGGGGATGCAAGCAAGAAAGCACTGTGCATGAGGAAACGGTTCCTGCAGGTGCGCACTCAGGATAACACCACTGCGGTGCCTCTGGGGGAGGTGGCTCCTGGGGGAGGGCCGCCCAAGGGAAGCGGAGGGGCGCAGGGAAGGGAGGAGCCGACTCTTGGTGTGTGCTCCCCTCGCCCTGTGCTCTGTGACCCGTGGCGGAGCGCGAGGGGGAAGGGGCGAGAGCGGGCAGGGAGTGCGGAGGGAGGAGAGGGCGATGGTGCTGATGGTGGTGGTGATGATGGTGAGTGGGCTGTGAGACTGGCTATGGCTGAGGAGGAGGAGGAGAGGAGGCAGGCAGACGGGGCTGATGGGGATGGCAACAAGGGTGGAGGGAGTGAGGGAGCGAGGGGAGGTGGAGGTGTGGAGGGCGAGTGTGCAGGCAGTGAGGTAGCATGTGGGGATAGCGATGTGGGGGGAAAGGGTGGTAGAGATGCAGAGGAAGGAGGGGATGACATGGATGGGGCTGGAAAGGGGGAGTTAGAGGGCCAGGAGGAGGAGAAAGCACATGGGGAGAATGCAGGCAGTGGTGCAATGAGCCTTGGAGATGAGGCAGGAGGGGCAGATGCACGGACAGCAGCAGCGGGAGGTGCACAAGGTGCAGCAAGGTCGGTGTTTGAGGCATTGAGGTAGCGAGCATGCTGCGAGCAGCACAGGAGTATCAGGGGCTGCACGCATGTTGCTGCCCCTACAAAAGCATGTCACATGGCAGGTCGGCCTAAGTGCGGGGCAGCTGAGGCTGCACGGCATGCATCAGCAGCACGCACCACGGAAGTGGGTGTGCTAGGGTTTTCAATGGGAGGAAGTGTAGTTTGTATCTCGTAGTGGCTCCCTTCAATAATTGTGAATCCTAAGCTTCGGCTGATCGCTGAAAAACATATCAGAATTAATTTAACTCCCAGTTCCTGTCCCACAAAGCCAATACCAGTCAAAAACAAGGCCATAGACTCCAATTTCCCCTTCAGGGTCACCTCTACCCTCTCTAAACCCCAGACCACTGATCACAACTGCCACGTCTACCAATCATGGTCCACGAGTTGCAGCATGGCAGCAGCGTGCGGGCCTCTCAGCCACGCCACCAGGTCCGGCCCAAACGCCACTAACTTCCCCCCATGCTGCTGCCCCCGCCCCCCCCACCCCCAACGGCAGCCCCAGCCGCCCCACCTCCTGCACCACCGCCTGCCTCACCCGCCCCTCCCCCTGCCCGCCCCCTTTCTTCCCCCCCCACCTGCTGTGACCCCCTTGCCCTGTCACCACCACTACTTGGTGTGGCGCCACCACCACTCCCGGCGCCCCCTTCCTCCTCGCTCCCCCCCCTCCTCCGGTCACTCTCACCAGCACTCGCTGCCACGCTGCTGCCGGCGCCAGCTGCACCAGCAACTCCGGCCCCCCTGCTTCTATCCCTGCCCCTGTCTCTCCCTCTGCCCCTGCCCCTGCCACTGCCGTTGCTTCTGCCTCTCCCTCTGTCTCGCTGCTCTGCACGGATCCCCCTCCCCTCTGGCTTGGGTTGTCTCGTTGGTGATGCACCTTGCTCCTACTCCTCTCGTCCACGCTGTCGCGGCTAGCAGCAGCAGCAGAGCCCACCTGGCGCCGGGCAGTGTCATTGCAGTGCACCACGTGCAGCAGCTTCACCAGCCACTGATTCAGCGCCACTGCTGCTCCTCCATACGACAGCCGCCGCACGTCCAGCTGCCACGTGTCGCCGTCTAAGTGGACCAGCTCGGTGGCACCCCCTCTGCCTTGTTGTCTGGGTGTTGTCATCACCTCTCCAGCGCCCTTTCGGCCTGCCACCACCTTCTCTTCACCCCCAGCGGCCGTATCACCCATGCTCCTCTCACTACCGGGGCTGCTGCTGCTGCTGCTGCTGCTGTCAAAGCTCTCACTGCTACTCGTGCTGAAGCTTCTCCTTATGCTGCTGATGTTGTTGCTGTTGCTTCTGCTGTTGCTCCTGCTGTTGCTGTGCCCTGTGCCCACCCACCCAGTGTTGCCCCTCTCCCTGTTCCCCTGTGCGTCTCCTGAGACCTCCCCCAGTCCCTGCATCAACCCAGCCTGCAGGGCGGCAGACAGGACAAGAGCTGCCCTCCGGTGCCGCCCAAATGTCCAGAGGCAGTCTGTGAGAGTGGCAGCTAGCACCTCATGAGCGCGCGTGGCATAAAAGTGAGGCAAGGAGGTGTGTGTGGGAGGAGGAGAGGAGGAGGAAGGGGGCAGTGACGGCTTGGAGAGGAGGAGGTGGATGAGATTATGCACCTGGGGCATGCAGGGAAGCATGGGCGAGAGCAGTATGGAACACGGTTAGCATTGGGAGGAGCGAGGGATAGGGATGCAAAGGAAAGACGAGGGGTGAATGGGAATAGCAAGCTGCATGCAACTCCAGTGGGCAAGAGAGGAGGTAATGGGGGGAGGGATGAGGAAGGCAAGGCAGGCAGACAGTGAAGCATGAGGCGCCATGATGCAGCATGTGTGCGAACAGAGACATGCACCACCACACCCCTTGAGCTCACTCGGAATCCCATACATACTTCCCCCCACCTCAACACACCTGAGCATCGGAGAGCCCGTCTTCCAGGATCAGCCTTGCACATGCCTCTCCCACGCCCCCCTCACTCTCCACCTCCCCCAGAAACCACCTCAGCACGCTTCCCGCCTCCTCCTTCTTCCCGCTGCAGCACCCCGCCACACCCGCCAGCACGCTCGTCACCAGCGCCACATCAGCGCGCTGCTGACACGCCGCCACGTCAGCGAGCACCGACTTAATCAAATCCGGGCGGCTGCGGGCGGCGCAGGAGGAGACGAGGGTAGCGAAGGTGAAGTGGTTGGGAGGGATGGAGAGGGATCGCATCTCCCGATACACGTCCCACACCTCTGCACTCCTCCCAGCCGCTGCATATGCTGCCATGAGAGTGGTGTACGTCACTGTGTTGGGTCGCACACTGGGCCACGGGAACCGAGCCTTGCGCTTGGGAGGCCTCTCAGCTTCATGCTGCTGTTGGTGTTGCTGCTGCTGATGGCACAAATGGTGTTCTCGCCGCATGCTGAATTCACCTGCTTCTTCTGCATCTCTCACTTCCCCCGCTCGCTCTCCCTCCTCGTACTCTTCATCCCCATCCCAAAACCCTTCCGCAGTCCCATCACTCTCCCCTCCGTCCTCGTCCTCCTCCTCCTCTCCAACCCCTGCTCCAACAACATTCCCTCCCACCCCCAACTCTCCTTCTCCTCCTGCCTCGAACCGCTCTCCACCGCTCATAACTCCTCCTTCCCCGCGCATGAGTCCCAGCACGCCTTCAGCAGCATCAGCATCGCCCTTTAAGGCATACCCATGCATCAGAGCATTCCATGTGCGCACATTCGGCTGCACTGCTGCAACACGCATCCCTTCCCCGTCCCCCCCATCGCCCCCTTCCCCCCCATTCCCCCCATTCCTCCCCACCATCCCCCCCCCGCCCCCCACCGCCCCCAGCAGCAGCTCCTCCGCCTCCTCCACCCGCCCAGCCTGCCCCAGCCCCCACACATACGTCGTCAGCAGGGCGGCGTTCATCGGCAGCTTCTGCGCCGCCCGCACATGGTGCAGGAGCGAGAGGGCAGCGTCAGGGTCGGCATGCAAAAAGTGCATGTGAGCGATCATGTTGACTGCTGCCTGTGTGGGGGGCACGCCTCTCCTCTCCATGTCCCTCAGCAGTCTCCGTGCCTCCTTCACTTGCCCGCCATTCACACACGCGCGTATGAGGCTGCTATAAGCTGATGGGCTGAGGGTGTGGGTACGCGGAGGGGATTGCTTGCTGCTGCTACCTGCCTCATGAGCAGTTGCAGCAGGAGCGGGGTTTCCTTCTGCCATGTCAAGATGCATACTGGCTGCGTCAGCATGTGCCCTGTCCATGTCAGCATGTGACCCGTTCATGTCAGCATGTGATCTGTCCATGGCAGCGTGTGTGAGCCGCACCAGTCGCAGCAGGTCAAACAAGTCCCGCCCATCCCGTGCCATGGCTCGCAGCATCAAATCCAATGACTCTGGATCCGGACACGGCAGTCGGTGGCAAGTCAAGGAGTCACCACCATGCATCCGTGCTGGTGCATCCAATTCCATGGGAGGACCAGGACTACCCATGAGGAATTGCATCCATGGATCGTACCCCACTTCTGCCCTGCTCTCCCTCCCATGCTTTCCCCCAGCACCAGCTCTCTGCTCCTCCAACCCAGCTCCGACCTCTAGTCCGGCCTGGGCTGTGGTGTGCAGGGTGGGATGGAGGGAGGAGCGGGGGAGGAGCGCGAGGGAGAAGAGGTGCTGTGCGTGCTGGTGCAGGCCCGCTGCTAGGAGCGATTGCAGGAGCAGGTGGAGCGAGGAGGGGGTGAGGGGAGGAGGGGAGAGTGATGGTGCTGAGAGGGCCGGCGATGGGCTTTGTGGTTGTAATTGGGATGATAATAATGTTGGTGATGATGGTGACGGTGATAAGGATGGTGATGGCGATGGGGATTGGGTTGAAAGGAAGGCGGAGGAGAGATGCGAGGGGGGTTCAGGGGAAGGAAGGAGGACAGGGCGGATGAGAGCAGAGAGAGCCGCGGGGCTGAGGGGGTAGCGATGGGGGGTGGAGTCGGATAGGAAAGTGAGGGCGAGGGGCGGGGCGGAGGGAGAGAAGAGGGCGGAGGAGTGAATCGCCTGCAACAAGGCCACCTGGTGGGAGGGGCGGTGTGGGTGGGCAGAAAGGGGGGAAGCAGAGGCAAGGGTGGACAGGGAGAGGGGTGAGATGGATGAAACGAGAAAGGGATGGGAGGTGAGAGAGGTTGGCAGGGCGGACAGTGAAGAGAGGGGCAAGACAGGAGAGAGTGGTGGGACAGGAAGAGGTGCAAGCAGAAAGAGATGTGACAATGGGTGAGCGATCGAGATAGAAGGATGTATGGAGAGTGATGGGTGAGATGGAGGGAGGGCACGTACAGACAGGATGGAGGGCTGCATGGATGACGCGGAACGGTGGGATCCAAAGAGCTGTGGAGCATCAAACGGCTGTGAGAGGTCCAGATGCTGCATGGCGGATCCTGACAGACCTTCCAGCACCCCTTGAGGTGATGATGGTGGTGGTGGTGACGATGATGATAATGATGCTGGTGATGAGGCTAACGATGCTGATGATGGAATGTGCATCTCTGCCTGGGCTTCTCCTGGCACTTGGGGTGATGCAAGTGGCATGGCCCCTAGAGGCGGGACGGAGGAGAAGGCGAGGACACAAGGCGAGTGGTGGACGGGACTACTGCCCTCAAGAAGATGCTCCGCTGATGTGATAGAGTGGTGATGCACGGTCGAGTGCGGTACGATGCGAGTTAAAATGGCCTCAAGTGCGCTGCTGCTGCTGGCTTTCCTGCTGCTGTAACCACTACTGCTGGTGTTCTCGTTGCTGCTGCTGTCAATACTGCTGCTGCTCTCACTGCTCCCCTTGCTGCTAGAGCAGCTCTCCGCATGACATGTGGCATCCACGAGCCCATCCACGTCATCCATCACCACCACTCGTATGTCAGACAGCAGGGCTGCCACGTCAGGGTTTAGACTCTTCTCCTGCTGCTGCGTCACGAGATGCTGCTGCTGCTCCTGCTGCTTCATCGCGCTTTGAGGCCGTGGTTCTTCCTGCAACAACGCACCACCAACCGCCTCCCCACCATGAACATAGCCCACAACTTCCCCCCTATGGTGTGTACCCGTCAATGCAGCATTGACAGGAGATGCCACTGCAAGCATTCCTTGAGGCGGGGATACAGGTGCATCAGGAGCAGAGAGGGCGGGCAGGGAGTCAAAGAGCGCCAGGAGCTGCTCGGGAGTCAGTACCACAACACCCCCCCCACCTCCCCCCTCTCCCGCTCCCTGCAACCCCTGCCCGCTCCCCCCCTCAACCCCTCCCCATATCGCCTCCCCCGCCCCTGTCTCAACGTCTTCCCGCCCTAACCCGCTTCCAGCGTCCCCAGTTCCGTCTCCTCTCCCCTCGCCCCCCACCCCTCTGCCCCCATCCCCTCCCGCACTCCCCAGCTCGGAGTGCAGGCGGAGCAGGCGGTCAGGGGAGCAGAGCACGAGCACAGAGGGGGGGGAAGCGGTGGCAAGCACGGGTGGAGGGGGAGGCGTGGGCTGCCTGCTGGCCCCTCTGAGCGTTGACGATACGGCCTGCCTGTACGAATCGTCAGCTAAGACGTTTCCCGACTCTCCCTCAAGCTCCCTGCTTGTGTTGCCACTCCCCTCCCCGCTGCTCCCCTCCCCACTACTCCTCTCTCCACTGCTCCTCTCTCTGCTGCTTTCCCTGCTCCCACCTCTGCTGCGGCTGCTGCTGCGCCCGCTCCTGCAGATAATGCTGCTGCTGCCACCTGTTGTGTACGGATTGGCTGCGTAAGACGCCAACATGGACGCCAGCTGGCATGGGGGATCAAGGGGATGCCGTGCGATCAAAACAAGATGAAATCAGGAAGAATCAGCGGGATCGGATAAAATAACAGACTATTCAGAGAGAGAAAAGGAGAGGAAGATATCGTGCTGAGAGGGAATGGAGAAGATGCAAAGAGCGGTGGGGAGAAAGGAAAGGGCCAAGGGCGCTCACCACAATCCCGACAGCCGTTCCCGAGCCGGACTGGGCTCGGATGAATGCATGGCGGTTGCCGGCTGGTGGTGGGGTGGGATGGGGCGAGGAGCAGGCGAATATCATGTGACTGTTGTAAAAACAAGCAGAGGAGCAGTGAGGCATAGAAGGAGATGCTCGCTCGGACCCGACTGAGACTACAGCAGTAGCCGGCCACAGCTCCTCAAAGGGATTCAGCCCACAGGGAAAGGAGGCGTTAGATGGGCAATGAGTGTGATGAGTGCAGTGAGGTTCAGGCGTACTGCGCAGGAGGTCATGCAGTGAGAAGTGGTTGCGTGCTGCTCTGCGTGCACGCCTGTGCGCCTGCGATGCCGCTGCTGCTACTCTCCCTGCTTCAGATGCCACTATTGCTGTTCCCGTTGCTGCCGCCGCTGCTGCTGCTTCTGCCGCTTCTCTTGTTCCTAGTGTTGCGTCTGTTACTGCTGTTGCTGATAACGACGCTTCTGTTGCTGCGGTTTCTTCTGGTGCTGTTGCTGCTGCTGCTGCCGCTGCATCCACTGCCGAAGCATCCTCAGCAATAGGCCCGCGATCCGCGCTTTCACTCATCTCAACGGTTTCACACATCTCACCAGCTTCACTCGTCTCCGCCACGTGCGCTGGCATCTGCTGCCACCCGTTACCCCTACCCACAGACGACCACGCCCGACAACCACCCGCCCTCGCCGCACATGACGCTACCGGGACGACGGCACTACGCGCTTTGCCTTGCACGGCGACGCTGGGGCGCGACACGTGGCTCTGTGCGTTGTTGCTAGGTGGCAGAGCGGGAAAACAGCTGGACAAGTGAAGGCTCGAGACGGGAATCGCCGCAGCAAAGGGAGTACCGCGACGCCCTAAGAGACTCCCCGCGCGCACCGGGATAGACACCCGCTGCGGATCTCGACGCAGTGCAATGGGCCAGAGAGTAATAAGGGACCCCGGAGGTATCCTGTGTCTCGACCGCAGTGCGTCATTGGCCTTTGATCCCGTCCGTGCGACACGCGTCAGGTTATAAGCTGGGACATGCGAAGGTGATGGTAACAGCAGTAACTGCTCCGTTTTCGCTGCATCTGGCCGTGCAGTGGCAGACGCGGATTCGCAGCGCGATGGGAACGTTCGAGCCGTGAGGGAACTCGCATCTCTCCAGCATGACTGTATCACCTTTCGCCTCGCCATCCCGAATCGCGAAACGCAGATAACTAAGGGGTCAGAGACATGTCAGCTGCTGCAGAGCCAATATGGTAGCTATACAACGTGGCGACGGGTGTGGGAAAGGCAACATCTATAAAAGAAGCGAGTTCTACATGATATTGTGGAGAAGATCCTCAGGAGGCTGGTATTAACTAGGAGCCTCTGCTGGATTTGGAGAGCTTTCGTTGGAAACTTCTAGCTCCACCACTATCCACAACTTATCTCCGCTTTGTGTCGCTTCTCGATAATGGTTGTAGCCCGTGGAATTTCAGTACTTATAGACTTTCTAAGCACCTCCCTACAAAAATTTTAGCACCTCTTCAAACTGCAAAGCTGGAACTGGATATTTGTTTGTAGACACTAACATGTCCACGAATCTGTATTATAAAAAAAACGAGTCACTCCATGAACGTGGTCGCCATTTTTCTTGTGATGACGGAGAACACGACGATCTATTTGTCTCTGCTACACCTAGTCCGCGGTATTTTAACCGCCACTTTATTGACAATATAAAGGGTACAAAAGTACACGAGTCAGGAGGTTAGACTGGTAGCTACGGTAGCTAAAAGAGCCTGTGCAAAGGAAGCAGCAGGAGTAGTCCCTCTACCACTTTCAGTAATCATTCCCCAAGTACGCAAAGTCCGCTGCCGACGGTGGAATAACTTCCGAAGGGATAGTGCTGGACGCTACTGTGAATCGAACCTGTGCCCGCCTGCAGATTGTGCGGGCCTGCTCACGCTGGTGGACGAGGGAAATGCGTTTGTAAAAACTGGTCTCGAAGAGTTGTGGAATGAGGTCAGATGAACCGCTCAAATCGCGAAGACGCGAAGCACCACGACGACTGCAGTGTCGGAGGAAATCCTGGAATGACTTCCCAAAACACCCGAAAGTCTCAAGCGCCAGTGGAAGTAACTTGACGTCGGGACGGGCGTGCAGGGATGGTGCGTACAGAGTTGCCTTCTCAGTCTCGCGTGTAGCTGCGGCTGACCCAATGACGGTGGCAGCATTGGAGTGGGGGAAGCCGTGCTGCGAGTCGGCTACCGAAACGTCCAAAGCCAAGGTGGTGCCGGATTGGAGGTCCCTGCAGGTGATGTCAGGTCGGCGGCCTGGAAGGAGGTGGTGGTCTTCCAACTGCGACACGAGACCAAGCTCCAAGATAATGCGGTGCAGTTCGTGTTTGATGGCGTCATGCACTCTGGTAGGCTCGTTGTTCTTGGGGCAGCGTAGGGCATGGGATGGGAGGGAGGAGTCAGAGAAAGGATGTCCACAGGCGCAAGTTTCAGCGGAGCTAAGGTGAGGAATGGGGAGGCCAAGGCGGATAGCAGCAGCGATGCGCCATTCGGATTCAGTGAGCTGCAACTGAGGCGAAGAAGGAGCCGCAGTAAGCCAATCCCCCGCATGCGGGCCCTGCAGGGAGGTTAAACGGGCCAGGCGAAGTGGGGAAGTGACAGACGAGCGGACTTTTTCGAGCAAAGAAGCCTCAAGCTGCTGTGAGAGATGAGTGAAGAGTTTGGGGGGATAGCCGGGTAGGAGGTGGGACCAGGAAGGGAAACGGTCACGAACTTCTTTTGGGAGCATGGCAGTAGCAGCTGGAATGAACTCGTCGAGGCGATGAATGGTGTCAGATGAGAGAAAGGGGCGGAAAAGTGGTGAGCCGTCAGTGATGAAGTGAGTGGACAGTAGTGGAAGCGACTGGGCCCAACTGCAGAGGTAACTAAGAGGTGCTGTAGAGGCGGAGGAACGAAGGCCAAAGCCCCCAAGGCGAACTGGAAGAAAGACTTGCTGCTGCGCTGTTTTTGTCTGTTCCGTGTCTGGGATCCAATAACCGGGGCCAAAAAGCTGGGTGAAATGGTCCAAGAGGGTAGAATCCCAAGAGCTGAAGAGGTCATGAATCTCTGGGAATGGCGATACAGTCCGGAGGAGGAAGGAAGGACGGGCTGAGACGCACTGGGAGAGGATGCGGGAGGCAGTCTGAGGGTCATGAAGCTGGTGAAGAAGAGGAAGAGAGGTAGTAAATGAGGCGAGCTTCTCCTGTACTGTGGAGATGATGTAGCCGTCCGAGCCAATCGGGACCCCCGCAACGTTGAGGCCGTTGGGAGCGATAGGTACACCCGAAGGAGTTGCGCAGCCCTGAGGCCAGTCAAGAGGGCACCAGATGGAACACTTCGAGGGTTGGACTGTAAGGCCCAAGGAATGAAGGCGATCGGTCAGGGCTGTGAAGGCAGTGGTGATGATTGAAGGAGGGCCAACGAGGAAGGTGTCGTCAGCATAAGAGGAGATGAAGATGGATGGGAACTGGTTTTGTGTGGGAAGAATGGCAAGCTGCTGGGTGAGGGCGTAGAGAAAGGGACCGCAGGGGTCCCCCTGGCGCACACCCGAGGCGGACTCGAATGTATGGAGGGTGGGGCCGTTGCGGTAGTGAAGGGGAGACGGGGAGGAGTAGAAGAGGCTGAAGTAGGGAATGAGAGGAGAGAAGGGTGAGGAGCGGAGAGCCTCGAACATGGCAATCCTGTTGAAAGAGTTGAAGGCGTTAGCGACGTCAAGCTGAAGCACCGCCCAATCAGGATGGAGGGAAAGGGCCGATTGTACGGCATGCGCCATCACCTCTATGCCTGCAGGAACCGCGACCCCGAACTGCAGGCATGGAAGGAAGGTGTCACGCATTTGCTGCTTGAACATGAGGGTGATGCAGCGGGAAAGAAGGCGCGGGAGAACTTCACCAATAGCAATCGGCCGGACCCCACCCTGCGGCTTCTTAAGGGCGACGAGAGTAGACGCAGTGTAATAGGAGCGGACAGAGAGTGGGAGCTCGGCCTGCAGCCAATTCTGGAAGAGGCGGAGGAGGGAGGGAAGGTGCTGCTGGGAGGTAAGGAAGGTGTCTCTGAGGTGCTCAATCAACCAACCCGAAGGGCCAGCCGCGGTACCCCGTGGGGCTGATCGAAGAGCCAGGTGGAGGAGCGGGGCTGAAAGCTGTGGGTAAGAGTCTGGGGTGAAGGTGGATATCCAATGAGGAAGAGGCTGCGGAGCTGGTGGATGCTTGGAAGAGAGAGAGGAGATGGTTTCCGAGGAGGGGGGTGCGAACTCGCCGGCTTCCAATGCTGCCAGGGAGCGAGACCAGTCGCCGCACTTAGCAAATCGCGCGGCACGATGGAGGCGAGCCTGCGTGGCTGTGGAGCGTGCTGAAGCAAGGTTGAGAGGGCGAGCAGCAGGGGTGGCAGCGGCAGAGGCTTCAAGGAAAAGCGCATGCCAGTCCCCACTGATGAAGCGCTGAGCAAGAAGGGCACATGCTGCGGTAAGCGATTGCGAAGGGGTAGCTGCAGTTAGGCGGAGGACGAGGCGCGGAAACGCAAGCAGGATAAGATGCGCAGCAGTGTCAGAGGGATGCTGTGCAAGCCGACGAAGGGGGATAAGCATGGCGTCAAGCACAAGAAGGCGAATGCGAGGAGGGATGCGGCGGATGATGGGTATTTTAACCGCCACTATCTGAACCACGCGAGGGTACTTCTTCTTGGTCAAACTTTTTATACGAGTAGTTTCGAAGTTTATTGAGAGTAGAATCTAGCATACCCTTTGTGAGACGACGGCAGTCAAAACCTGGTCAATGCCGATCCGCCCTCTGTTTCCGAGCACTAAGTGTGAGTTTCTTTAGAAGGAAATGCTTCTGGCTGCAAAACAATAGCCTTGAAGTCTCTGGCTGCCCATCTCATTACCCGAAAACTAACAAAGGGTGTTTGAAGCGAAACAGTTCACGTGGTTAAAATACCGCAGACTAGGTGTACAAATGGTTCCGCTATAAAGGCCCGCGCTAACAAAGTCCCATTTTCAAAAAGAGGAGCTTTTTCCTATAATTCCTATGTGTAGCCCCTCCTCTACAGTCCCCTTGCGAGTGGCTGAAAATGTACAGTAACGAATCTGATCCTTGTGATTCAGAGCGAATCAGTGGCTGAACCAATCAAATGGCAGAGTCAGATTACTAGTGCGACGTGTACAAGGTTTGCGAAATGTGAAGTTTCGAGACGAATCGAGCTTGCGAAGCCCGTGCGATTTTGGGTGCCACATCATCCTGGTTTCATGTGCCACGTAACACAGGTCGTACCCCTTGGAGGTGAGGTGGCGGGGCACAGGTGAAATAGACTTCGGCGTTGACCAGAGGAACTCATCCAGCGCGTTCAATTCGTGGTTTTCGTTACCCATAACACCCAATCGCTACCACCGGCTAAACAACATGGCCCGAGTCCCTAAGCGCTCTCGCATCCCACTCGCCACGAAACGGGCCATCTGTGAGCACTTTGCGCTGAATCCCCACCTTCGACACGAGGATTTGTCACGCTGGTGCAACACGAGGTTCGGAATCCTGCCTGACCGCAGCACCATTGGGAAAATCCTCCGTGGCGAGAGGAAGTGGCGCGCCGCGACAACAATCCAGGGCCGCACCTACCAGCCATCATACGTAAGGACGACCTAAACCGCCCAGTTGGGACTATAGGGTTCAATTTGCCTGGGATTTTGAGGTTTTGACACATAGTCCCGCGCGGTTCGTGTTTTGGAGCGGGACTTAATGCGAGAACAACTGTAACTGTTTCGTTGTCGTTTCTTATCACTGAGGGACAGATCTGCGGAAAGTGGCACGGGAGGGGAGGGAGGGACGTGGTGCCTGATGAAGGTGCTGGCGAGGAGGGTGCCTCTACCGTACTAACATCCCTAGAACCGGGTCAAACATTTTCTTCGATCCCGATTCCGGAAGCACACGAAACACCCCTTTTTCACCGATCACGTGATGAACCTGTGTGCCTTGCGTTGTGTGAGGAAAATGCTGCCGCATGCGCAGCTGCCCACTAATGCCAACCCAACTCGACCTAGCAAACAGAACTCATCCTACACTGATCCGAGTGAATAAGAGCGTGTCCGAAGTGAAACGTGGATGGATGTCGGGGGATGTCGGCGAATCCTGACGGTCGGAACCGATCCGAGGGCTGAAATTCATCGACATCCCCAAACGGATGTCAGCGGATGTCGACGTTTCACTTCGGACACCCCCTAAATGGCGACAGCTTACCTCACCCTCACCGCACGAGGGCCGGCCACTAGTGTAGCACATGGTGTGGGATCTTTCTTGGTCGACACACCGAGAGGCGTATACGATCTCGCAAGAGATGGCTTGAAGATAAGGTGGGCTCAACAGTCGTTTCAAAGAGTCAGTCTCCGATTTTTTCTCAACGCCGCAATTTCTTCCTCTTAGTCTCCCATCCACTACACCGTGACACCGAGTATCCTCAGCGGAAAGATGGAAGGGCCAAGTGTTGTCGAGTTGCATCTCTCCCCGCGTTCCTCGCCTCTCGCGTCAACCTTCAAGCGCCCTCATATTTTCGAGGATCTCCTTCTCGACGTTCCGCAATCCCCGCCGCTTCGCTCCCCCTCCACCGGCGCCGTCTTTCCACGCTTCAGCCCTCCCAGGTCCAGCAGTGGCGACATTTGTAACCAAGTTCGTCAAATTTGGTGCGAATGGCGTCCGGCGACCATTTCCGTCGTCCGCAGCCCGAGCGCGGCTCTCGTGTCGCATCTAGGCTTTGCATCGGCGGCGGAAATGGATCGCATGTGGGTGGAAGACGAGAGCCCATCGAACGAGTCTCTGCGCCCCGACCGCGGCGATGATTCGGATTCGCCGCGGTGGTTCTGGGGGGCGAACAGGGGAAGGCGCGCCGAAGCAAGGAGGTCCTCTTCCGATTCAGAGCGTACTGTTGTCGTCCGTGCTCCCGTCCTCGTCCCTGGCAGCAGTAGCGTTGGCAGCAGCAGCAGCGCGCGATCGCCGGCATTGGGAAGTTATCGCAGCAGCAAGCTTCAGGTTTTTTCGCAGGGTTATGTTACCACAAGGGTGGAGGAGACCGGTGGAAAGGCGTATCCCGTCTATTCGCCGCAAAGCACCGCTACCGCTCCCCCAGCAACGGTGAAGCCTCGTTCTAACGGTCATTGGGGATCGGATCCGGCTGCGGGCAGAACGGAAACCCCGCATTGTCTGTGCTTTTCAGAATACACCGGCGTCCATCGCCGCACATGCAGCCTCCAGACACGCCTTTCCAGCCATCGAAACAGCTCTTTCGAAACAACTGTCGTGCGAAGACGAGCCTCTCTAGACGGGGAGAAAGGCCTCGTCAGCTGCTTGGCTGGCAGCCCCAGATCTCGAGGCAGGTGTGGCTTCGCAGGTGTTCGGCGCCGCGTGTCGTTTGACAAAATGGTTCACGTGCGCTACATCGGCGTGGCGGATAAGGCACCCCCGTCAGGTGCAGTGCAGATTCCGCTGGAAGCAGCTGGAAAGGTGATGGTTGGGGCGACTGCATGACGGTTGATGCGTCTCCGTCTTGAAGGCCACATTTGAAGGTGATGGCGGAGGTGAAATGCTGCCGGTTGGGGATCGGAACGGAGCAAAGAGCACCCAACAAAGGTGGCAATCGCGCACTGAAAGCTATCCAGCAGTGCCATCGGCCCAGCTATCTGACGATCTGGATGGTCTACTGCCAGAATGCAAGGTTCTTAGCTCAGAGGAGGCCTTGCCGCCAAAGCCCGGTTTCCCACTACCGCAAGAGCTTATGGAACTACCAGACTGCCCTTTTATGACTTCCTCGTGTTTTGTCCGAATGGGCTCAGGATCGAATGGTAGCATCTCCACCATAAACTTTCCTCGTTTTGTCCCATCATCACTTAAGTGTGGTCTCATGAAGACTAGGACTTGCATTGCTTCTCTGGCATCATGAAAGTACCATATTACCCTTTGTGCCTTCTTAAGGGTACATTCCTGTATCGACACAAGTGTCTCAATGCAGTCACAGAACCAATGTACCGTTCTGCACCGCATCACACCTAGGAATCGATCATCTCCATGGACCGGATCTTGTCGTTTGATACGCGAGGCTTTTGTGACGCGCTTCAGGAATGCACCTAAGTACAGGAGAGGCAAAACATGACCCTAAGTACTACCCTGTGGTAAGATGTGATGTGTGATGTGATATACATGACATGCAATACGTCTCTGTTTAACAGTTTTAATCAGAAGCCAAATGAATTTTGAATGAACTTGTACAGGCTGATAACCTGTATCAGCCGTATCCCCCATATACCATAATTTCGTGTCATCTTCGTGCCCTTCCCCTATTTCCCCAGCAATTCCTCCTCCTGTCATCGAAGAGGGGTTGACCTAAGTGGTCGTCGCTTTTCGCCTCCTCTTTTCGCAAGGTTGCAGACATTGCATAGAAACGCGTTTTCAGTTTCGCAACGCGACAACGAAATAGTTCGTCAGACTTGTCTGTCGCAATTTGCCCATCACGTTGTCTGACAAAGGTTTGTCCATTTCACCCTTCCCCCTCATCAATCAACTAGCTTTGACTCAAGGGTCATCGATTTTCTGCTGCAGCTCAATAGGCGCACAATGCTCGTTCTGTCCTTTTTCGCGTTGAGCTGACCTTCCCTGTCTGACAGGCGAACCGCCCATACTGCGCCATCCAGAATGTCAACTCAGATATCGCCACGCCATTATCCAACTGATTGCCTGCACAGCCCCCGCCCGCAGGAGCACCGACGAAGCGGGACGTTCGAAGGTGGATACACGAGTTGTGGTGTCACTGGTACGTATTTGTATTGCTCGAAATGCTTTCGAGAGCAGTTCGCGGCTGCAATAGTTTCTCGCCATGGAATCGTCGGCTGACTTAGAGACTTCAACCAGCAATCAGCGCCGCTCAGGCAGGATATCTCGCAATGAAACAGCATCGCTAACCTACTCACAGCACCGTCGATCCAAACCCGTCCGCGTATCTTCGCCGCAGCTGTTCTCAAAGTCCCTTTCCCTTGACGACATCCAAGGCACAGCCGCAAACGCCAGGGGCCCGCCAGCGACCACTCGGCGCCATGCCGCGAGGCGGAGTCTCGACATGGATCATGCTGCGAGAGAAGCGAAGCTCCAACGAGAAAGCCGCGACGACGCGACTGATCCGCGCGGCGCCAGCGGAGGACGTAGTACGTCAGTGCCTTCCCCGCGAGGCCGCCAAACGTCGTTCACGTTTGCCGTCCACTCAGCTGCGGGATCGTCGGCTCCTTCCATTTCTTCACTGAAACAATTACCAAATCAACCGCCCTCCCCCGCAGATCAGATCAAGGCATGGCGGCAGGCCAGCAAGAATAATGGCGTTCCCCATTATTCGTTGAAGGCGGCAACAGTCTCAAACAAGGTGCCGAGGCCGCCTTCTTCAACCCCTCCCAAAGGCCCGCATGGGAATGCTTTCTCAACAACTCCTAAATTTTTGGAGGGCCGCGTGAAGAGCGTCCCTTTGGAGGAACTCCATGGCGTAGCAATGCATGCAGATGAGCCTGAGGATCTCTATCCTTCTGACACGCCTACTAACCAAAGCGTTGCAGTTAACGAAGCTGGTAGAGGATTTAGGCGACACCATTCTGACCCTGGTGGTCGGCAGTACTGCCAAGGTGGTGCTTCTGGTCGTTCCATTCTGCGTTCCTCTTCACTTCCAATGTTGGTTGAACAATCTTATGAAATAACTCCAGAAAGGAGTGGCGCCCCTGAGAGTGAGGACCTTCAGAGGCTGCAGCAGGCAAGGCCAGCGCGCCGAGTCACCTTCAACAAGCTGGTGGAAGTCAGAGTTGTTCCTGCATTCTCGTCAGACAGGAGCCGCTACTACGGTAATCTGACAAGAACGTGACAACAATCCCAAACACGCTGGATCTGCGATAATCTCCAATGCTGACTTGACTTAACTCTCAGTGCTAATGATCACAGTCCAAGAAGCTGTACACAGTTTCTGTTCTGGACTGTGCAGAGTAAAATGATATAAGTTGATTTCTCCTCCTGGCCATGAAGTCTTTTGTGTAATCGCTTATTGAATAACGCTGATGACGCTGTACTGATGTGAAACTTGGAAGTGCTTCAGAGAATTCTCCCAACATTCTTGGATCTGTCTGCGAATCGAGATGGCGCTAGTGTGGCACCGCGCGCAGCTGTGCGGTGTCACTGAAACTGCAGCTGCGCAAGCTCCACAGAAGCTGGGTGGGAGTTCCCCTCAGCTCCGCTCCGCCACATCCCGTCTCATCCCGCCCTTGGGGTTCCCGTCCCGTGCCTCATTGGAAATCCTAGATTTCTTCGCCGAGCGCCCCCCCCTCTCCTGTCAACTTCGATTTCATCATAGACCTTTCTGTCCCCCACCCACCCTCCATTGTCTCTCTTCCTTTCCTGCTCTGTGCAGGTAATCTGTAGTTCCAACGCTTCCCAACTTAGCTCATGCTGCACGTGCTCTAGTTTGACAGGCAAGCTCAAAACTGCCACATTTATAGTGTAGCTTGGTACGAACAGAGCTACGCTTGTCATTGGGGCTAGGTCAGCATGGTGCTGGGTTTACGGACCGCGTATGGCTTCGTACAGGACATGCGATGCCTGTCCACGATGTGGTTCGGTAAAATAAAGGGCTCTACCCACAAAGATCGTCTGGAGTCCTTTTACGGACCGCAAGCTCATGCGTGTAAGTTATAGAACTTATTTCGTCGCAATGCGGGATCTACGATCAATCCACCCTGACCCAGTGGGACTTTTATATAATAGCTCAGATATACAAGCTGCATTCTCTAACTGTTTAACAGCCAAGCAGAATCTTCCATCTGAGCTCAAGCACTCGACTCTTTTCTCGATCTTTTTCCTCCGAAACAGACGATCGCTTCCGCCGGAATTTCCTCCATGGGCGAAAGCCCATGCTCGCAGCGTGCGCTGCGCGCCTGCGAGGCTCCACCGACATGGTGTGGGTGGATCTGGGCGGCGGCACGGCGGAGAACGTGGAGATGATGTCGGAGTACATCGATCTGTCGTCCTTCGCCAAGATCTACGTCGTCGACATCACGCCGTCGCTCTGCAAGGTCGCGCGCGAGAAGGTGAAGCAGCGCGGGTGGACCAATGTGGAGATCGTGGAGGGCGACGCGTGCAAGTTCGTCCCCCCGGAGAAGGCCACATTGGTCACTTTCTCATACTCCCTCACCAGTAAGTAACATGTTGAGGAGAATGTATCACTGGCAATGCAACCTCCTGGCAGCGGAACAATAACCTAGCGATATTCCTCTATTTTCTTTTTTCGCATTGTACAGTGATCCCGCCGTTCATGGATGCTGTTGACGCGGCGATCTCCTACTTGGAGGAGGACGGCATCGTCGGAGTCACCGACTTCTACGCGTCGGCCAAGTTCGATCTGCCGAACCGTCAGATGAACTACCAGGAGCGGTGGTTCTGGCGAGCGTGCTTCGATCTGGACGGCATCGATCTCACTCCCGAGCGCAGAACGTACTTGGAGCATCACCTCGAGCCGCGTGAGCTCTCGTCGCCTGTAGAACCTGCTACCTTAGCTGTACCTCAGTTTTGGGTCTCAGCATTCTCTCGTTCTATCCCTCCTCTCGCAAGCGATGCGTCAGTGACTGAAGTCCTTTTTCCCCTAGATCCATTTGACCTTTGAGTTCATCTGACCCGCATCCTTCTTCCCTGTTCCACGTGTCCAGTGTACGAGTACAACGGACGTGGCGGCATCCCATACGTGCCGTACTTCCAAGCTCCTTTCTTCATCTGGATTGGTCGACGGAAGGACTGCAAGAGTGAGTTCCATACACACGAGACTGTAAACTCCTAGTAACACCAGTTCGACATCACAGCGTTTCCATCTTGATGACATTCTCCCGCATTTGAACTGTCCCGCCTCTTTGTACTGGCGCCCTTTTAACTTTCTGCGCACGCTTATTGCCGCACTCGTCCCGTCCACCAGTCGTGAATCTGAAGCGGTTCCCGTCGCGCGCGTCGGACGAGTTCGAGTCGAAGATCCCGCCGGGCTTCCCGCCGACGTTCCTGTACTCGCTGTCGTGGGAGGACCCCCGCGAGGACGACAAGGTTCTGGACATCAACCCCGCCGACACCATCCTCACGCTCACCTCCGGCGGCTGCAACGCGCTTGATCTCGTTCTGCAGGTACTCCGCCGCACTCACTGAGCACTGATAGGACCTCTTGTGAATCTTTTGACTGAATTAGAGGATGATCGCGAGGACGACAAGGTGCTGGACATCAACCCCAGCGACACCAGTTTCACGCTCACCTCCGGCAGCTGCAACGCGCTTGATCTCGTTCTGCAGGTACGCCGCACTCACTGAGCACTGATAGGACCTCTTGTGAATCTTTCGACTGAATTAGAGGGTGATCGCGAGGATGACAAGGTGCTGGACATCAACCCCAGCGACACCAGTTTCACGCTCACCTCCGGCGGCTGCAACGTGCTTGACCTCGTGCTCCAGGTACGCCGTCGCACTCACGAAACACAGTTAGGGAGATCATGATTTATGATCCCCACAAGGACGACAAGGTGCTGGACGTCAACCCCAGCGACACCATCCTCTCTCTCACCTCCGGCGGCTGCTACGCGCTCGATTTCGAGCTGCAGGTACGGAAGTATCCATGCCAATAATGTACAAGGACACAGTATGTTAACGTTTGCGGGTCAGACTATTGGGAGGGGGTTCCTGCGTAATAATAGGGAAAAGTCGTGATTCGGGAACGGAAATGCACTCAGCGTCAAGAAAACCCTTCCAAACCCCTGCAAACCCCGGATAACCTCATGCGTGCATTGCTCTTCTGAAGCCATGCATCCGCATGTGGCACCCTCTTCGTTCGTACACTAAAACGACGTCACCCCGCCCATCCCATCCCGCAATGCAGGGCGCGGGCAAGGTGGTCTGTGTGGACATCAACCCGGCACAGAGCTACCTGCTGGAGCTGAAGCGCGCGGCCGTGATCCGGCTGCCGTTCGAGGACGTGTGGCAGATGTTCGGCGAGGGCGTGCACCCGCAGTTCACCACGCTGCTCGAGAGAGAGCTCGCGCCGTTCCTCAGCCAGGGCGCGCTCAACTTCTGGTGAGCGCCGCAGCTCCTGAGGATGACCCACCCAGGTTGACAGTAACCAAAACAAGAGTTGGATACTCTTCACCAGCAATGCACTTTCCAGCGTCAGAATGCAAAGGGGGGGTAAATGAGGGGGACCGACGAGATCGTTTGCAGTGTGTTGGGAATAGAGTCGCCCCTTTGATGTGAGGTACGATAGCCATCTCACGAATCTTCTCCCGTTGTCGGGTGTTGCCTGACGGGTTACTGTTTTGCAGGCGGTGGAAGAAGTACTACTTCAAGAATGGCATTTACTTCCACGGTGAGTTCACAACGTGCTATTACCTTCCAGCCTCCTGGTGCATTAATACTGTCTGAGGATCCACCGTGTAAGTGCGTAACAGAAGGTTCTTGTGTGTGCCGGTGTCTGTGTGTGTATGCTTGGTGTGTGCAGGCGGCATGGGGCGCCTCATCCGTGCTGTGAGGGTGCTCGCCAAGCTGACGCGCATGGTGAGTGTCATAAGCTGGAGCTCCCAACTGAGCAGAAGCTTGGTTAAATCTTGTTCCATATCGTGGAATCAAAAGCTTCTTTTTGGGGGGCATTTGCAATCAGGGGTTCGCTACTGAAGCTTTACCATGTCAAATAATGCATGCCACGCAGTCTTCACAGTTGTTGCGGTCACGGGTTGCTGCGGCACAGAACCATGAGAATCAAGGTCTTTTGTGATCCCGTGTGGGGGTCTGTTGTTGTGCAGGAGCATTGGATCGACGATCTCATCAATGCACCCAACGTGGAAAGCCAGTATCAGCTCTGGTGAGTCATTGCTCGAATCTCACTCTGGTCTTGATTCCTCCACATGCTCCTTGCGCCTCTTAGTATCCCTCACTAAACCCTCACTTCATCTCACCATCTCTGTAGAGCTTCTCATCCACAACAACCCTCACCCTCCCCAACTCCTCTCCCCCAGTCCACCAACAACCACCCTCCCTTTTCCCCAAACCCTGCCCTCGTTCTTAAGGTGTTCTACCTTTGTCAATTGTCTCCATTCATTCCGTTTCTCACCCTCGTCCCTCGCTCTCCTGCACCCACAATTGGTGTCTCATGAGGGCCAGCATTTGAATTCCTCTTTACACTGTGTCATGCCCTCTTTGCTATGGGATTCCTTCCCTCCCAATCCTCCCATCCCTCCCCCGCTCTCCCTGCCATTCCCTTGCGCGACACACCCCCAGGACCAACACCATCGACCAATGGCTGACCAGGGCCAACATCTTTGCGCGCATCTTCGGCTTCTTCTTCTCCAACCGAGTGGTGCTCTGGTTCCAATATGACATCCCCTTCTTCCCTCGCCCCCCTCCATATTCCCTCTCACCCCTCAATGCACGTGCAGGACCAACACCATTGGGCGGTGGCTCACGAGGGCCAACATATTCGCGCGCATCTTTGGTTTCTTCTTCACCAACCGCGTGGTGCTCTGGTTCTGCGCCGGCATCGCCCGCGGGCAGCTGCGCCTCATCCGCAAGGAGGACAACGTCTACCGCTACGTCGTGCGCTGCCTCGACTCGGTTGCAGAGACCACCTCCTTGGGAGACAGGTGAGCTTCTCGTGCAGTCAGTTGCAGCAGTTGTGGTTCATTACGGAACAGCTGAGGCCCATTTCTGTCCGTTGTATTGTGCTCTCACATCCTCTCCCTGCTCCGTTCCTTATCACCCTCCTCCTCGCCTCCCATGACCCATTCTGCACCCGCCTCTTAAGCGCCGTTCTCTCCATGTCAACCCTCCCTCACCTGCCCCCACCACACAGCAACTACTTCTACCGCTGCTGCCTGACGGGCAAGTTCGCGCGCAACTGCTGCCCTCGCTTCCTGGAGGAGCCGTGCTTCGACAAGCTCAAGGTCAGAACCTCTCTCACCGCTGCACAATCTGCATGCAGAGGAACGGATAGGCTGCATGCAGCATCGCCTGTTTCTTCACCTCTTCATTGTATTTTCACTCTAAAAAAGCCACACGTCTTCTTCACATATTTCATTCTCTGCAGCCAAGTCAAGTCCCATGTATCTCACCTCTGATGCTATTACTTTGCCACCACAGACTGTGCTGGACTTCAGGCGGTGCCTGCATGCACATACACACCCCCTCACCCCTCCTCAATCCTGCCTCCTGCACCCTGCCTCTTGGATCCTGCATCCCATTGTTGCACGTTGCCCATGGTCTCCGCAGGTTGAGCTGGCAGCGCGGGAGTGCATGCACATCTCCACGTCCTTCTTTGTGGAGGAGCTGCGCGCTCGCATGTACACCAAGGTGTGACTTCGTCATTCTTTCATCATCGATGTGCCTGTGTTCGAGGCAGGCTGCCTGCTTTCTATTGAAGCCCTCTCTGCACCTCCTTTTTCAAGCCCGAACTGTTTCTATCTTTCACTCGCATCTTTCTGGCAGGTCATTCTGATGGACCACGTGGATTGGCTGGGGCAGAAGGACATCGACACTCTCTGCCAAGCGCTCAAGGAGCAAGTCAAGGTGGGCCGGGAATAAATCGGGAATTGAGTATCGAGTCTCAGGCAGGGAGTGGAACATTGAGATGGGTGCATTTCAGTAGCAGGGGGGTCAAGGTATGAGCTTCAAGCATGCAGTAATTCCATGGGCGTCGAGATTCCTGAATCGTGGAGTGCCTTAGCTCACCTGCTTTGGCCATGATCCCCTTGGTATCTTACCCTGCGAAACAGCCTGGAGGTCGTGTCATCTGGCGAAGTGCGTCTCGGGACCCGGGGTATGCCAAGGACATCGAGAAGGCTGGATTCAAGGGTGAGTACCAAGCCTTATATGCTACACAATTCTCTCGGGCTACCGGTATGATGTTTGGCTGGGCATGCCAGCTCTCCATCTCATTGTGGGCAAGCTTTTGAGACTTGTTTCCTTTTCCCTGCAGTGGTGCAAGTGAGGTCCATCACGCAACAACAGTACATGGATCGGGTGAACATGTATGCAAGCTTCTATGTGGCTATTCGCGAAGGCGGACCCGAGCCCGTCAACATCTTCAACAGCCCCCCTGACCCGCTTGCCCCCACCCCTGCCCTAACAAACGGCGAAGCTTAGGTGTGTCCCCGATAAGATTATGATTGTGCATTCATGTGCCTCATCTCATATCCCAAGTATTGACAGGTAGTTATATATGGTAGGCCTTTACCTCATAGGCATGGTGAAACCATATTCCTTGATATCAGATGTATTGTTCAAGCTGCTCACATTATTTCGTGATGAATTTTGGGGTACCTTGTTCTATTTTGAGGTACCCTGTAACGCTTTATGGGTTTGTGAAAAGCCATATGGTCAAAATGAATTCAAGGATTTTCTGGTTGAAATCACTTCGCTTCGTTATAAACAGCGTTCCCAGACAACGAACCCGTGATCCACATCGCGACTCGACAAGCGACTCGGAAGATTGAAATCAAATGTCAATGCATGTCTCGTGCATTCCAGCACACCCGTTCGGCATTGCACCTTCACGTAACCTGCTTTGCGCTTCTTCCGTAATCACCAAGAGCCGTACGAACCATCACCAGCGCACTGGCAGCACCACCAACACCATTTCGGCACTCTCACTCATCTGTTCATGTGTCGGGTCGGACCCGTCCTGTTCGTCGTTAATGTAACGTTAATGACTTTCAGTAATGGTGTCAAGACATCCTTCGGCTTAGTTCAAATGGTGCCGCTTTTCCAGCAGATTTACGTACTTCACATAAAGTACTTCACTGGTGCATTGTGAAGGCCGGTCCCTCAACGATCCCAGCCACGCAAAGCTAACTTAGCACGATGTCGAACAGTTTGCTAGGCGCCTCATACAAAGCTCTGGAGCCCCTTGCAGTCGCGGAGTAAACTGTACGGGCCTCTTTCATCGTCTAGATGACAGTGGTAGGTGGATCGCCGTGCGTCGTTGGCGGTGACGGCGATTCCAGCAACGAAGAGAGCAGTAGCGACGGGGAAGGGTCGGAAAGAAAATCAGGCATCAAGCGCTGCACGGTCGTCACTTGCTACAGCCTGCCGTGGCTCTTGCATCGACGGCTGAGACTGCGAAAGAAGCAGCAGATTAGCAATCACACGAATACTAACCATCCGTTTTATCGCCGCTGTCTCTATTCGCTGCGCGACGATGCGGCGAACACGGGGATGCGGTTCTACGTTGCGCCTACGGAGGGGGATGTGGCAGAGGCGGAGCAATCCAAAAGCCAACTGGAAGGGAAAAAAGAGCCAGAAAGGGGGCGTGGCTTGGCGGAGAATGAAGTCATAGGTGTGGTTGAACTGGGCATACCCAAGGGACTTCTGAAGCAAGGAAGCATTGGCACGAAGAATGGTTCTTTCTCGACGCACCCAATCCCCAACGACGACCCGAGCAACAAGCCTTCCATAAAACCCTCCCCCGGCCTCCCGCCGGCTGCGCCCACTACCTCCCCGATTTCCCCACAATCCAACGTCTCCAGCAGCAGCGAGTCACCGTCCGATTCGGAGACTCCGCGCCCACCACGGGCGTCCATTTCTATTTTTTCGCGCCTCTCCTCGGACTCTGGTGGCTCGCTGCTCGAATCTCGCCGGTCCGCATTGGAGGCGCTTCCATCGCCAGCGCGACACGACGCTCCATCCGTCACCCCGGGAATCGCGGCGACGCAACCGTTAACTACCGCGGGCGTGGGCCTGCCGACTGCAGCATTGACCCCGGCGGCGGCGGCGGCGGCGGCGTCGGCGACCGAACGAGAGGGGAAATCCGCGGTGGGGCAATCAACTGCGAGCTCTACTACAGGCAGTAGCTGCTGGACCGCCTCGGAATGCGAACCCAGCTGTTCCGAATCGACGGATGCCGTCGCGCCTATAGCGCAGCCATGCACGATCGCCGACGCGCTGCTGTTTGATCGCAATGTGACTGCACGCAGATGGGAGGCCGGCAGTACCACCACCGGCAGTTCGAGCTGTTCTGACAGCGTCCCCGTGGCGTATCCGCTAGATAGCGATTACTCGTCGGAAGGAACCTCCCCGCTGGATGATTCGCGGTTAATAACTCGCAGTTTTAGCGAGAGATGTGGCTGTAGGAGCGGCCCGAGAAGCGGCAGGTGGCGCGCTGTGCCTCGTCTCAGCGCCGATTTCAGCAGCAGCCCGGCGGCCTCCCTGCATCTTCCGCGCACAGCGCTTCCCCCGGAGCTTCTGGCGGTCGTCCCGCGCGGCGGAACGGAACCGATTTCCGCTGGTACCGCCGAACGGAGCAGAACGGTTATAGCACGCACCCTCCCACTTGCAAGGGTTCCGCCACTTGGAAGTGCCGCGCAAGTGAATCGGCGAATTCAGAGGCGTTTTACCTCCCCGGGCCGGCCTCAGACCGTTGCTCGCGAAACACCGTTGTTGGACGGCGAAGATCGCGTGTTCGCCTCTCGGATATTACCCGATCGACGGTCACCGAGTCGCCTCGAACGAGTGAGAATTATTCGGACTGCGAGAGAATATTCTTGCCCCATACCACACGGGTCGTCTTCTCCTGCGCTCCTCGCGCGAAACGCGAGCGAGCGGGCAAGCTTGCGGCGGGTGGCGGCAGAAGGCGGAAGGGACCGTGGCGGTGGGGGGAAAGCCCTAGCAGATGTAGGGGAGGGCGGAAGGGAGACGCTCGTTGGAGACGCGGCGTTGAGGCTTCTGATGGCGGGGACGGGGTCGAGCGCGGGGATGAAGGTTGGCGGATTTGACGGGGAGAGAACGGTTCCGCGCACGCCGCAAAGTGCGAAGGTCGTTTTCCCCTTCCGTGAGGGCCAAACGAGGCTCGTCGCGGGGCACACTGGTTTCCATCCTATTTCGCCAAACAACCTTCGTAAGCCCTCGCGAAACCCTTGTCCCAAATCGCTGAGGCGAAGCACGTCGTCAAGCGCCCTGAAAAGCACTTCCTTGAAAACGCCGGGAAGCGCGGGGAGGTGCCACAGGAGAAGCACAAGTGCGGCCTCGGGGCGAGCCGAGACGGATAGCAGGCAGAAGGCCAGCAGCGCACAAGGAGAACGCGAGAACAACGTGAATGAGGGTGTTGTGGCCGCTCTGGACTTGGCTGGTTCCCCAACCTCTGGCTTTTATACCACTCCTCAGCTTCTTTGTCGGGCTTCTAAGCAGTGCAGTCTCAGCAGCCCTTCCAGGCAGCTGAAGCATGGGAGGTCCAAGGGGCATAACCTGGGAGTCAAGAGGCCAGCCATGCCCTTTGACCATTCGAACGAGGAGGAGGAGGCGAATTCGGAAGAATGGCGCATCAAGGGCTGTGTTGCGGGCGATTCGGGGATTGGAATGCCCAGTGCACGACGCACTTGCACGATAGCAGCGGCAGGATTCTCCAACAAACAAGACCAGCAGCAACTGCCACCAGAGTGCAAGTCAGTGAAATGGCGTGGCGCCCCGCTAAGGCTTCCCATGCCTGACTCCAGCGTTCAATTTCCCTGGGGTGATAGCTCCCTCGATCAGTCTCCCTGGGATGATTGTTCTCTATTAGACAATTTGCCCACGTCTTGCCCCACGGCAATCCAACACAGACAGGTCCCAGCCTTATCTAATCAAGAACCATATGCTGGGAGTGGGTCATGGAGACTACCCATTGCAACTGACGCTGCCTCCGGCCACAGCTATGGTGACGGTGCACTGAAGGGTTGCATGCAGCCATCGGAAGAAGCAAAATGCCAAAGCACGGAGACTGGAGAAGTGAAGCTGAAGAGTGTAAGTGAGAGACGGGTCTCATTCAGCAAAGTGATCCAAGTCAGGAGGATTATAACAGATTGTAAGGGAGATGAAGAGAGTAAGATGATGAATTAGGAAGAGAAGGAATTCATTATTACCAGAGTGAATACTCTTCATCTTTTGTTGCACCATATTGAGAGCTGAACAATGATACTGGGCGAAGAACGACGTTTCAACAGTCTCGGGTTGTGGTTCCCAATAAACAGCTGAGTGGGGTGGGGAGGGATGAGTTGAAATTTCGAGAGGTGGGGAGGGATAATTTATATTTCTGGTATCTGAACTGAACCATTTTCTCTTCCGATTTGTTTGGACACACGTGATCCACGTCCAAGGGCTGTGGTGTTGGTGCAAGCCGGTGAGAGTGGGACACGCCATCGCGCTTTCCGCACCTCATTAGCCACGCAGCGACACGTCCCACACGTTCAAAGTGAACCGCAATGTGTTGGCGGACTTGGCTGCGGGGGTTGGCCCTAGCATAAGTGGCATACACTGTAGCTATGCCAATACCACGTGGCGAGTGCATTTCGCGCGTATTACGGGTTCAGGGCGGAGGTGTTTCGCGGGCAAGGCTGTTGCTGGCACCGCACGCGATTGACGAACCTTGCTAGCGAGGCTGGTGATGCTGACACTATGTGGAGCTGCTGCGTATCAGCGACAGGCCTTGCACACTTGCTCCCAGGCGGCGCCGAATCGCATGGTTTTGGATGAAATGTTATTGCGACGAATCGAATGTACTGTAGCTGTTTCGTGAAGTAACCCGATGTTTCCACAAGCTCAGTAGGGGCCCTAGAGCACATCACCACGTGAATGCAACATTTCGCAATGCTCGCCCATCCACTCGCCTCACCTCGCCGCCTCACCAAACAGGAGGACTCGGTCTGGTCTCATGCTCATTCCAAGCCATATCCAAACCAAACCAAGCCATGACCGTTTTGCTCCAGCTGTCTCTTTGCTACCCCTCACCCTCACCTGGCTAATTCCTCCTGCACCCCCAAAACATCCTCGACCATGACCAGGGGGGCACCATCAGCAGCTGCAAGGAGAACTGAGCTGAGCCAACCTCTCTGGCCAAGCTGCTGTGGTGATCGTTGGTGCATTCAAAATCACCAGTGGGGAGTCCAGTAGTGGCGGCGCAGGCCTCCAACAGCTGCAACGTGGCAATTCGCCGCAGTTGTACTAGAAGCCACCTGGTAGTACGTTACTGCGTCACGCAGCCCACCTAGAGCTGCTAACGTGTCACTTGATTTCACTCGGGGAGGAAACGATACGCTACTGCGACACTAACCCCACCTAGAACTGCTTATGTGTCAGTTGATTGGGGAGGAAACGACGCGGCGCCTTTTTTCACTCTCCCAGACCAGCTCGATAAACAGAATTGTTCTTTCTAGGTCGAGTACAGGCGGCTGATCAGTCGTGCTGGATGGGGGTCATGGCAGCGAGAATTCACATCCACGTGTCGCCACCTGATTCGCCGCTCGACCTCTCGAGCCTCTCTTTCGCTCTATCCAGCCCAAAATCTAAGACACCAGAACCACAATTGCTACCACTCTCAGCCGCTCCACCTTCTCCGCTAGCGGCGGCGGCGGGCGCGGTGCCTCCGGGCGCCGTAGCCCTGACCGGCGGTTGCGGGCAGAAGTCTTTAAAGCAGTCGCTATGTGCCGCGGTGCTGCGGCTTGTGCAGGAGGGCGTGGAGAAGGACGGGTACGGCAAGCAAGCCGTCGAGGCGCTGGGGCGACACTTCGCGTCGCTCCCTTCGCGGTACGCGCGCTTCGTCTTCCAGTTTTCACGGCACGCGCGCTCGCGTCGGTGTATTCTTCATCTTTTTGTCACACTCTTGCCTATCCTTGATTCTAATTTCCTTCGCCGCCTCACCGTGCCCCCACTCGACTCCCCTTTGCGGGCCCCTCTCCGCTCCCCATTCCGGCCCCCTTCCTGCTCCCTTCTCCTACTTTCCCCCCTCCTCTTCCCCACTTTCTGCTCCCCACTCCGGCCCTCTATGTCCCCCACCTACGCGTACACACGCCCGCCAGGTACGCTCTAAGCGTCGACCCGCACCGCCATGATGACGTCATGCTGCACATGCGGTTGATCAACGAAGTGCGCGACGCGAACCAGTCGGACCGCGACCACGGGCCAATGGTGTGCGTGCGACGCGTGTGGCTGGGAGCCGCAAACCTGCCGTCCAATCCCAGCACGCCAACACCACGCGCCGCTGCCGCCGCCAGTGGCGCTGCTGACAGAGACATTTCTGGGCAGTCGGAACAAACGAAGCAACAGCGACGGAAGTCGAGCAGCCAGCCGCGTCGCATTCCAAAGCCTATATTCGGTTCCTCCGCCGCCCTCTCGTTGCTCTACGTTTGCAGCCCCACAGCGGCCGCAATGACCGCCGCAAGTAACGCCGCCACATCCGCCGGCGGAACTTCAGGATCAAACGGCGGCTCTGGTAACCAGGTGACGAGGCAACTGTCAGGAAGCGGACGGACAGGTGGCCAATTCTCATTGGCTGCGTGCGTCAACGCGAGCAGCGGAGGTGGGATGCGCGGAGAGCGGGGTGTGCCTGCGCCCGTGCCAATTCCGAGACGGAAATCGGGTGCTCAACTTATAACGGGTACAAGAGGTTCCGCCTCCAGCCTTGAGGGAAGGAGCGCGGAGCGGGGTTCAGGATGCGCGCTTGGGGAGGCCGAGGGGGACGGCGCGCGGGGGAACGAGCAGCGGGGACTGTACGGGCGGAATGGGGGGGCGGCATTTGACGAATTTGGGGGGAAAAGTGCAGAATCGGGGAGTCTGGGAGGAGGCATAGGGTCGTTTGGGTCCTACGATCAAACGAGAAGCGCGGGTTCGAGTCTCCACGGCGACACTCTGGATGAAAACGAGGATGGCGCAGGGAGAGGCGAGAGGGGAGGGTACGGGTGGGAGGTGACGGTGGCAGCTCCTGATAGGCCGGGGTTGCTGACGTGTTTCACGAGCGCGCTGGGGAATGCGGGGCTGGAGTGGAACATCAGGGAGGCGCATGTGTTCAGCAGCAGTGATGGCATGGCGCTGCAGGTGTTTGTGGTGGCTCCCGATGGCGACCACCCCTTGCATGATGATGTGAGTCGCACCGCATGGGCATGGGCTGATTCACTGCATGTGGGAGTCGCATGTGAATGCATGTGGGATGCATGTTGTGACTTCAGGTGAAATATCTGTCCTCCTTTTCTGTTTCCGCCACTCTGCCTCCCTCATTATCCTTCCGCCTTCACCCGTTCCTTGTTGATCCTTTTCTCGGGCCACTCATTTCCCTGTCCGCTCCTCTTCATCCCCAGACGGTGGAGCTACAGGAGGCGGTGCAGGAGCTGCTGCGCGCCAAGTGGAAGGACCACGTGGCAGTGGCGGCGCGCACAGCAGAGCAGGTGCAGCTCAGCAACGTGCGCGCCGTCGTGGACGCTCTCGCATACGAGGACTGGGCCGTGGACTACAGCGATGTGAGTGTGGCGCTTGTGACTTTAGCGAGGGAGGGGCTACTGTGATGCGAGTAACGTGAGATTCTTACAAGTTGACCCTAGAGGCGCAGAGGCGGAGAGCAGGTGCAGCTGAGCAGCCTGCTGGCCGTGGTGGATGCTCTCGCATATGAGGGCTGGCCCGTGGACTATGGTGATGTGAGTGTGCTCTGTGTGACTATATGGCGTATGACTGTAGTGAGGGTCAGAGGCGTAGAGGCGGAGAGCAGGTGCAGCTGAGCAGCCTGCTGGCCGTGGTGGATGCTCTCGCATATGAGGGCTGGCCCGTGGACTATGGTGATGTGAGTGTGCTCTGTGTGACTATATGGCGTATGACTGTAGTGAGGGTCAGAGGCGTAGAGGCGGAGAGCAGGTGCAGCTGAGCAGCCTGCTGGCCGTGGTGGATGCTCTCGCATATGAGGGCTGGCCCGTGGACTATGGTGATGTGAGTGTGCTCTGTGTGACTATATGGCGTATGACTGTAGTGAGGGTCAGAGGCGTAGAGGCGGAGAGCAGGTGCAGCTGAGCAGCCTGCTGGCCGTGGTGGATGCTCTCGCATATGAGGGCTGGCCCGTGGACTATGGTGATGTGAGTGTGCTCTGTGTGACTATATGGCGTATGACTGTAGTGAGGGTCAGAGGCGTAGAGGCGGAGAGCAGGTGCAGCTGAGCAACGCGCGCGCCGTAGTGGACGCACTCGCATATGAGGACTGGGCCGTGGATTTCAGTGATGTGAGTGTGATGTGTGTGCGACTGTAGTGAGGGGGGTTTGGCGCGTGACTGTAGCAAGGGGCTGCTGTGATGTTGACTGGCGTGTGATTCTTACGAGTTGACACTAGAGGCACACACAACGAAGCACATGCAACTGAACAACATGAGGGCCGTGGTGTCAATCTCTCTCCCTCTCCCCACCCCCACCCCTCTCCTCTCCCCTCTCAGCTGGCCCTGGGGGAGAAGCTAGGCGGGGGAGCGTCAGGGCGGCTGCTCAGGGGGACGTACCGCGGGCAGGAGGTGGCAGTCAAGGTGCTGCAGCTCGCTCCCCATGGGGGGGGCGCGCAGGGGGAGGGCGCGCCTGGGGGCGGTGCTGCTGGGGAGGGTGGGGAAGGGACGGGGGGGATGGGCATGGTGGGGGGCACGGTGTGTGGGACGCTGCGAAGTGCGACGGCCATGGAGCTGCTGCAGTGCTTCAAGCAAGAGGTCGCTATAATGAGGTGTGTTCTTACTCCCTCGTTCACATTTCCACGGGCTCTTGGTCTCCCACTCTCGCCGTCCTTTCCTCCAATCCAAGTCCTGTACTGAATTGAAGTTGCTATGGATAATTCTCAAAAGTCCTCTTTGTTTGCCCTTCTTCTTGATTCTCTACGTGTTTGCCACGTCCTTACCATGACATGCCACTACACACACTTCTGGCACGTCGTTCTGCCATCCCATCTCTCTGCCTTCCCCATCCTTCTGTATCCCTCATCCCCCCACAACTACCTTTTGAGTCGACTCAAAAGTAACCCTCATCCCCCCACAACTACCTTGCCCCAATTGTTGCTCTCTCCTGTCTCCGGTCGCTGGTATCTTCCTTACAGGATGGTTCGCCATAAGAATCTCGTGCAGTTTATCGGAGCCTGCTCGCACTGGCCGAGACTCTTCATCGTCACAGAGCTCATGGCAAAGGGAAGGTGAGCACTCGCCGTCCCACCTCTCCCCTCCCTCATCTCCTCTCAATCTCCTCTGTGTCGCTCTCTTCCTGCCGGTGCGCTACAGATTCTCCGCAACATGGTCCAATTAACCTCGCTCATCTTCTCTCCTCGTGCCACCTATTCTTCCTTCCCTGTCACCTCCTCTCTCCATGCACCAGTGTGAGGGACGTCCTGGATCGTCACAGCGTCACCCTCTCCCTGCCGGCGCGCCTCAAGATCCTCCGGGACGCGGCGCGCGGGCTGGACTTTCTGCACCGGAGGGGCATCGTGCACCGCGACTTGAAAGCGGCGAACCTGCTCATTGACGAGAACGACGTGAGTGGGCATCCGAAGGGCCTGCTCTCCTTGCTGTGGCGCATCTGATCGCACCACTCTGTCTATCCTGGAGGAAGCAGCCTCCCTCCGGGCTGGACTTCCCCCACCAAAGGCGCATCGTGCACCTCCTGGCAGCCGGGAGGCCATTCGAGGCCCATTTCCTCTTACCCATCCTCTCTCTAACCCTTCTTCTGTCTAACTCTTGTTCCGGCTCTGTCCCCAACGCCCCTCAGGTGGTGAAGCTGTGTGACTTCGGTGTGGCCCGCATGCTGCCATCGCGGCAGCAGGGTGGGCAGCTGAGGGGCGGGCCGGAGAAGGTGGGAGGGGCTGACATGACAGCGGAAACAGGGACATATAGGTGGATGGCGCCTGAGGTCATGGAGCACAGGGGGTACGACCAGCGGGCGGACGTGTTCTCCTTCGCCATCACCATGTGGTGAGCCACTGGGATGGGGCCAGCAGGGTACAGGGCACAGAGCACCGAGCACAGGGCATGGCGTGCAGGGCACGGGGCATGAGGCATGAGGCACGGGCAGTGGTGGGCACTGGGCAGACATGACAGCAGAGACGGGGACGTACCGGACTGGTGGATGGCGCCTGAAGTCATGGAGCACAGGGGGTATGACCAGCGCGCGGACGTGTTCTCCTTTGCCATCACCGACGTCTTTTCATTTGCCTTCACCCCCATGACATGATCGCAGGGAGGTGTTGACAGGCGACCTGCCATACTCTGGTCTCACACCCCTGCAGGCTGCTATCGGCGTGCTTCAGAGGTGAGGGGCGCTTGCCTTCCACTGCTGCTACTGCTGCTGCTGCTGCTGCTGCTGCTGCTGCTGCTGCTCATGCAAATGAAGCATCTCAAGAGCACACATTGCACGATCCGCACCCATTGCCACCCCCTGCCCTTCCCACGTCTCCTCTGCTCGTCTTCACTCACCTCACCTTACCTCCTTGCTTCCATTCCGTTCACCTGTCACTCACGCACTCACCCATCCTGCCACAACTCTCCCTGCCATCCCAGGAACCTCCGCCCGCCCATTCCACCCACGCTCCCTCCTCCCATCGCCACCCTCATGGCTCGCTGCTGGGCGTCCGACCCTGCTGATAGAGCCGACTTCTCCGAGGTGAGACTGTTGGATGATTCGTTTCTACTTCACTTCACTGCACCTCCCCACCTGCATCCACCATGTAATGGACACATCCACTCATTCACACCCACCTATACCCATCCATACTCATGCACACTCACCAGGTGCTGACAGTGCTGGAAGCGTCCATCAAGGGAGTGTCCCCTGCCGCCCTCTGCCTGGGCCCTGATGCCGCCTCCCCTGCTGCTGCTGGAGGGGGAATCACAGGGGCAGGTTCAGGGGCAGGTTCAGGGGCAGGGGGAGTGGCAAGGGTGCGGGATTTGACAGCGGGGGGAGGGAGCTCTTCCTCTCTGGGCAGTTTGTTTCGGCGGTCCATCTTCGGGGCTGTCAAGAAGCACTGAAGGGAAGGCGGGGCAGTGGAAGGAGGTAAAGCGAGGCAAGGAGGGGAGCAAGATCACATGGATGTAACTAATAACTAGATCAGTCATGTGAATGGGCGTGCAGGGGCTTCACCCACATGTGCATCTAGCCACGGCAGCGGTCTGTGAGTTGAAGCAGAAGCAGGGGCGACATGGATTTGTCAAGGTTTATGTAGCCCCCACAGATTCCTGCTAAGAAGTTGTCAACATCATGCAGTGGAGCACTGCTGGTAGTTAGATCAAATTCAACGCCAGGTTTCTCAAAGCTGATTTTGTTTTCTTTGTACTCCAGTTGTGATACGGTATATTGAACCAGCTCAACTGCTTCCAGGTTGAGGTGCAAATGAAGCAACTTGCAGATCAGCAGTCAAAAACTGGGTGATGCACTCATGCGTAGGCAGGGCAAGCAACCGTCCTGCACAAAACGTCTTTCTATGAGCTCTCCAGAATCCTGAGCATGAAATCCAAAAGCTATCTCTCAAACACATCCATGTGCAATGCAAGCCCAATTACCAGACCCATACAAAAATTCCCTAATATGCCAGTCAGGACTCGAGGATGCTGGGGAAAGCCCTGCAGCAAGAAGCTGAGATTGTCAGTGGGGACACAGGAGCTAACAAAGAGCAGCAACAAACCGTGCTGATCAAGCAGCAGCTTAGCAGCGTTGGGCTCCGCTCAGCAGCAGTGCTTTCGGCATCAGTGCGGTCAGCAGCAGTAGTTGGCAAGAACGCGGTAGTATACGCGCTCGTCCCTGTGCTTCCCACTCTCCGCCGCTCCCACCAGCGCCAGCTCCTGGCGAGGGGCGATCACACATGGGCACAATGGCGCATTGAGACATGCGTTGAGACATGCATGGAGTGATGCATGCACGCACGCATTGACAGAAGCATTGAGACACCAATGCGAGGGAGAAACTGCGTTGAGACAATGTGGCCCACACAAGAAGAGAACAAGCCACACAAGATGGGAAACACACGGGAGAATGGGTTAACACATGTGGCAGAGAAGAATGGTTCACTATGCAATGCATTCCGCACCTTGACCATCTTGTGGCTGAGATTGATCCCCAGGCAGTGCAGCAGACGGCGCAGATCCTCCGACTGAGAGTGAGGCGCAGTGAGCAGGGGACAAAGCAAAAACGTGGGGGACAGGAGGACAGAGAAGAAGGAGAAGTGAAAAGTGAACCAAGAGTGCCTGACAGCTTTGTTGTTACCCCTGATCACCCCTCCACTACCCCACCCACTTCCCATACAACCCCCTCCCGTATCTCCCTCCCTCCCCACAACCTCCCGCACCCCCTTGCACCCACGCCCCCACTCCCGCGTGTCTCCCATGAGGTGCAGACCTTGAGGTAATCGGTGTGGTTGCGGTCAAACTGGCGGAAGGCCTGCAGACACGCAGAAAGTGCAGGCATGGGAGAGGGGGCAGGTGGGCATTGTTTCGCACACACAGGAAACCACTCAAATCAGCACGAGTCATCTGCTACGTGGCAGTACTAACCATAACTCGTTGGGGAGGGACAGAAAAGTAGGTGCCTTTCTAAACCAGACGGGGCGAAGACGCATGAGAAGTGTGAAGTAGAAAGGGGAAGCGTGAGAACTCAGGAGAGAATGGGTTAAGAACGGATCCGAGCTTACAAGGACGAGGTCAGACGAGGTCACTGAAGACTTGGGCCACGAGTCCTCTTCCTTCGCCTCCTTCACCTCTTCCTTTTTCTCATCCTTCGACTCCTTTGCCTCTTCCTTTCCCTTCTTCTCATCCTTCCCAATCCCCTCCTCGCCTTCCTTCTCTTTCTTCTCCTCCTCTGTAACTCCTGCCCCCTTCTCTGCCGGCCCAATCACTACCGTTCCACCACTCGCCTTCTTCCCCTCTTCCTCCGCTGCACCACTCTCCTCCATCGCCTCATCCTTCCCTTCCTTCTCCACCTGCTCCTCTTTCTTCACCGTCTGCTCAGCACTGGCCTTCTTGTCCGCCCCATCTCCAGCTTTCTTCTCCTCATCCTCCTCCATCTTCTCTTCCTTCTTCACCACACCACCCTCCTCTCCCTCTTTCTTCTCCTCCTCAACCTCCATCTCAACATCCCCCTCCGCGCCTTCCACCTTCGCCCGTTTAGCTGCTGCCTCATCTCCACTCGCCTTCTCCCCTTTCCCCTCTCCCTCGCCACTCTCCTTTGCCTTCTCCTTGGCAGCTTCAGCCTCCAGCCTGCGCTTGCGGCTCTCCCTCTCCCTCTCCTTCTCCCGCTCCCTCTCCCGCTCCTTCTCCTTGGCCCGCTTAGCAAGCGACAAGGGATACAGGAACTGAGGCAGGGAAACGGAGAAGCATACACAAACGGACAAGCAACAGCAAAGGAAACCAGATAAAAGAATTCTAAAACTCAGGAGTCGAAAGACGTGCTCAATGTCAGACAAGGCAATGAATAAAGCTCCAACGACGCGTGCAGCTTTCCAAACAAGCACACAAGCCCTAAAGCCCACAATAGCGCCTCATGGCAAAAATACTAACTCCATATCCGTACTTCAAACCATCTGAAAGCCACCCTTTTGCACTTGCGTGCTGCTGACCTGCAGGTGCGTGAAGATGGTTCGGCCCGCTCGCTCCTGTATGTACTCGCTGATGCTTTCTGCCACCACTCCCAGCTGCAGTGCACGCATCATGGGCGGGATTGGAAAGAGAGGGGACGGGAGAGGAACGAGGGAATGGGAGAGGAAAAGAGGGGCCAGGAGAGGGAAGAGAGGGGATGGGAGGGGAAAGACGGAACGGGAGAGGGAAGCAAGGGGATGAGAGGAAAGACAGAACGGGAGAGGGAAGCAAGGGGATGAGAGGAAAGACAGAACGGGAGAGGGAAGCAAGGGGATGAGAGGAAAGACAGAACGGGAGAGGGAAGCAAGGGGATGAGAGGAAAGACAGAACGGGAGAGGGAAGCAAGGGGATGAGAGGAAAGACAGAACGGGAGAGGGAAGCAAGGGGATGAGAGGAAAGACAGAACGGGAGAGGGAAGCAAGGGGATGAGAGGAAAGACAGAACGGGAGAGGGAAGCAAGGGGATGAGAGGAAAGACAGAACGGGAGAGGGAAGCAAGGGGATGAGAGGAAAGACAGAACGGGAGAGGGAAGCAAGGGGATGAGAGGAAAGACAGAACGGGAGAGGGAAGCAAGGGGATGAGAGGAAAGACAGAACGGGAGAGGGAAGCAAGGGGATGAGAGGAAAGACAGAACGGGAGAGGGAAGCAAGGGGATGAGAGGAAAGACAGAACGGGAGAGGGAAGCAAGGGGATGAGAGGAAAGACAGAACGGGAGAGGGAAGCAAGGGGATGAGAGGAAAGACAGAACGGGAGAGGGAAGCAAGGGGATGAGAGGAAAGACAGAACGGGAGAGGGAAGCAAGGGGATGAGAGGAAAGACAGAACGGGAGAGGGAAGCAAGGGGATGAGAGGAAAGACAGAACGGGAGAGGGAAGCAAGGGGATGAGAGGAAAGACAGAACGGGAGAGGGAAGCAAGGGGATGAGAGGAAAGACAGAACGGGAGAGGGAAGCAAGGGGATGAGAGGAAAGACAGAACGGGAGAGGGAAGCAAGGGGATGGGAGAGGAAAGAGGGAACGGGAGAGGGAAGCAAGGGGATGAGAGGAAAGACAGAACGGGAGAGGGAAGCAAGGGGATGAGAGGAAAGACAGAACGGGAGAGGGAAGCAAGGGGATGAGAGGAAAGACAGAACGGGAGAGGGAAGCAAGGGGATGAGAGGAAAGACAGAACGGGAGAGGGAAGCAAGGGGATGAGAGGAAAGACAGAACGGGAGAGGGAAGCAAGGGGATGAGAGGAAAGACAGAACGGGAGAGGGAAGCAAGGGGATGAGAGGAAAGACAGAACGGGAGAGGGAAGCAAGGGGATGGGAGAGGAAAGAGGGAACGGGAGAGGGAAGCAAGGGGATGAGAGGAAAGACAGAACGGGAGAGGGAAGCAAGGGGATGAGAGGAAAGACAGAACGGGAGAGGGAAGCAAGGGGATGAGAGGAAAGACAGAACGGGAGAGGGAAGCAAGGGGATGGGAGAGGAAAGAGGGAACGGGAGGTGAACAAGGGGATGGGAGAGGCAAGGGGGCCGGGAGAGGGAACAAAGGGGATGGGAGAAGAACGAGGGGATGGGATGGTTAGGAGCAGAAGCACTTTCAACCCTTCAAATACTCGCAGATGGCTTCACAAACAGTGACAGCAAAATACACAATGGCATCACACTGTACCGCACTGCACTGTAATGCACCGCACAGATAACAGGCACACACCTCGAAGGAAGACTCGTCCCTGTCCTCCTCATCATAGTCCAGCAGCCCATCCAGAGAGATGGTGAGCGTCTTCACCTGCCGCCACGCACGGCAAAGAGGGAGGGAGGAAGGGGTGGAAGATGATGTTATAGTCGCAAGAATGATCATCATAGCCCAGCAGCCCATCCAGAGACATGGTGAGCGTCTTCACCTGCCGCCATGAAGGCACACAGAGCGGGGTGCGGGATGGAGGGGTTCGAAGGTGTAAGAGCCGATATGGTCAGCAAAACAGGAAGCACGAGCAACAACTATGGGATGGAACTGGACGAGGAGGGGTGGGTGTGGAGAGGGGGTGATGATGGTGGAAGCGTGACCAAAAAGGGTGACCGGAGGCAATTCAGCGAGAGGAACAAGGAGTATGGGGTTGCTGAGGACTGGGCTGATGAGGTTTGGGGGCACACCTTGACGGTCTTAGTGCGTGAGGAAACCAGGACGAAACCAGGATTCGTGATCTCCTTCGCCTTTGCCTTTTCCTTCTCCTCCTTCTCTTTCTTCTCCTTCTCCTCTTTCTCCTTCTTTTCCTTCTCCTCTTTCTCTTTCTTCTCCTTCTCCTCTTTTTCCTTGTCCTTCTCCTCGCCTTCCTTCCCTGCTCCCTCCTTCGCCTCACTGCCCTCTGCCTTCTCTCCATCACCTGAGCCCTCTGCTCCATCCTTGCCCTCTTTGCCCTCCTTTGTCGCATCCGTTGCTGCTCCCTTGACTGCCGCTGCAGAGCCTTCTTCCTTAGCCTTCTCCTCCTCCTTCTCCTTCTCCTTCTCCTTTTCCTTCTCCTCCTCCTTCTCCTGCTTGCCCTTATCACTGGTCTCCTTCTCCTTCTCATCGTTCTCCTTCTCCTTCCCAGTTTCCTCCTTTTCCTTCTCCTTTTCCTTCTCCTTTTCTTTCTCCTTTTCCTTCTCCTTCTCCTTCTCCTTCTCCTTCTCCTTCTCACGCTCCTTCCGTTCCTTGTCCCTCCTCTCCTTCTCCTTCCGCTCCTTCTCTTCAATCGCCTTCCTCTTCCCCTCTAGCTCTTTCACAGACTTCTTCCAATCCTCCAGGCTCGGAAGGCACTCCGACAGGTTCGGCAAGAGGTAGACCACAGTCTCAAGGTTGGTCGGCTTGCCGTGGCTATCAGATCGCATGTAAACCACCTGGCAGTCAGATAGGAAGTAGAAGAAACAAAGGGAACGGAGAAAAAAAAGGTAAGGGACGGATAAGGCGCAAGGGCAACAAGGCAGGAATGTGCAGACCGATGGGCGAGGGGCAAGAAGAATGAAGGTAAACATGAATCAATCAATGGAAGCAGCTCGTGACAGAACCACATGAACAAGACAGAATGCCAGCCGTAGATGCAGGAATTGGCATGGGCATCCAGGAGGAGCAAGCAAGAGCAAGCACGCACGTCGACAAGCCGCGCCCAGTCCTTGCATGCGCTCAGATCCACACGCACTGTTGCCTTCACAAACCTGCCACAGGAGCAGTTTTGAAGGATCAGGTGAGAACTCTGCATACGAGAAAGGAGAGCTTTAATTGCTGCATACGACAAGCACGGGAGCGTCGAGGCAACTTGCAATAGAAGTTTCGCGGATGGCGGCATGTGGGATACGCTCGGACCTGGCATGCTCACATGCAACCCTAAGCTGTTGCTTCAAACAGCCCCTGCCCCCTGCAGACTGCGTTCCCCTCACACTAGGGATGAGCAGAGGGCGAACTCGAACATGTTCGAGTTCGCCCCCTATCGAACATCGACTTCTACCGAACCGAACAGTGTTCGGTTCGGCGAACTATTTGGGCGAAAACAGGTGTTCGCCGTTCGCCCTAGGGGGCGAACGAATTGTTGCAGCAGGCGAACTCGAACATGTTCGAGTTCGCCAAAGGGAAAATTCGATATAGTCACAGTGGTCATATTGTGAAACGCCGTCTCTACAACTTGACACCTTGACCGCTTGGTGCTTGATCCCTATGCTTCTGAACACTAATGTTCACACAAACACCCTACACTACGAACTACCCTAACCCTAATGTCCGTGTAGATGAACGATGTAAGGTGTGCGATAGCTATTAAAACCGCAAGGCTAGGGCGGTTGTGTGAGAGAGGGCTAAGCGCTAAAGGCGTTTTGAGTTTGAGCTCACGAAATGAGCTCAAACTCAAAACGGCCGCGACCTAAAATTGGTCGCGGCCAATTTTGACGCGAACACTTTTGTGTTCGCGGGGCACCCAATTCGAACACGAATGCGTTCGTGTTCGAATTCCCTTAGCCAAAAATCAATGGCGAACGGCGAACATGTTCGGCCGAACACCGAACATGTTCGCCTCGAACGATTTAGGCAAAAAAAAATGCCTGTTCGGTTCGCCTCGAACATGTTCGAGGCGAACCGAACAGGCATTCGGGATTTTGCTCTAATGTACCTCACTCACACCTGATCGCAGCTCGCACGAGCCCAGAGTCCTCCTTGCTCGGATCTCCACTGTCCGTTTCCGCCTCCCAGCGCCCGCCAATGGCTGAGATGGGATCGCGGTCGCGGCGCATGCAGACGAATCGCAGCGCGTGGTTGGTGTGCGGGGGGCGCTCGTGGGGCGAAGGGGGCTTGTCTGACGTGATCTGGGCCAGGGCTGGCGCGTCCAGGCCGCTCATCAGCAGCACCTGATGGGATGTCAGGGAAGGGGGCACGACTTAGGAGGAAAGTGGCCCGAGCAGCCCATACGGGACGAGGGGGTGATGGGGAGTGGTGGAACCGAGAGTAGCGGGGGTTGGAGGAAGGGAGCGGTGGAGAGCGGCGTGGGACGATTGGAAGGTGTGGCGTCGCAGAATCTTTGCACTCCTCTTGCTGCTCGCGCATGCAGATGGCGCATTGCAGAGCCAGACACGCACACACACACTCAGCCCACACACACGCACACACACACCACACCAGGGACGTGCGGAGTGGAGAGGAGTGGCTGACGCTCTCACCTTGACAGTCCACAGCATGGGCAGCTTAAGCCCAAAGGGAGCAGCAGCAGAGTGGGCAGGCGACGTGGCAAAGCCACAGCTCTCATTCGCCGTAGCCATAGACGTGTCCTCTGGAGGCGACTCCCCAGCCGTCGCTGTTGCAGCACCAGCCGACTGCCCTGCAGGAGTGCCACTGCCGTCCTCTGCCATGCCCTGAACCTCACCCTTCACTTCTGTGACCTGTGCTCCCTCCTCTGGCTCTGCCTTCACTGCAGAGTCTCCCTTGCTCGGAATAGACGCAGTGCCGACGGTTGCTCCAGCAGGAGACGTTGATGCCGCAGCGGTGGTTGCAGAGTCGTCAGATTCTACCTCTACTGAGTCGTGCTCGAAGCTGATCCGGCCGTCCATCCATCCATGCATGATCCATCCATCCATGGGTTGTGGGCAGTGGGCAATGGGCAGCGCACAAAACGCCACCACGCATAATGCACAGAATGCCATCCGGATTAGATTAAGAGTTGGCGGCTGAGCTTAGCTGTTGTGATTACAGGAGAAACGAGCAGAGGATGAGGACGAGGACGCGCAACACGAAGCTCTCCAAGTCACAGCAGCAGCAGACGCAGCAGAAGGAGGAGCAGCAGCAGAATTCGCAGGGGTAAAGCAGAGCCAGGAGCTGGACTGAACCAACAGCCACCAACAACCCCGAAGAGCAATGTGCTCGGCGCTAGCATGCTGAAGCTGGCTGCCTTGAGTCACTGAGAGAAGCATGCCAGCAGCGTCTCCCACTCCCCGCTCTAGCATTGTATGGACTGGCAGGTGGCAAGAGGGCAACCAAACGAGCATGAAAGCGCACAGCAGCAGCAATCTGAATAGGGTTGGGAAAAGCGTACCTGACAGGAGTGAAGAGTGGCAGTGGCGTGGAGTGAGTAGGCCACACTGCTCGTGCCTGCACGTGGGAAATAATAAAAGAAAACAGGGAGGTAGAAGGGAAGAATTTCTAAAAGAGATCCGCTACACGCGTGTCAAAAGGTTGCAGTGCAACACCCAATCGCTCGACTTGCACCAATCAAGAGCACTATCCTATCAGAAGCAGGCGAATCGACTTCTGCATTCTCCAAACGTCCGATACACGTCAGGAGCGCATGCAACAGTCAGTCAAATAAACACACCTTGCAGAAGTCAGCTGGCACGTAGAGGCGCGGGTAGCGCTTGCAGATGCTCAGGTACCCCCTCTCCACCTCCGCGAATGGGAACGGCTCAATCTGGGAAGACATTAGGTTGGGAAGAGGGCCGAGGAACAGAGGGAAAAGGATTGGCTGTTAAGGCAAAAATAAGAACGGGCGAGGCAGAGAGTGAAACGGGAAGGTGGCTTGACGAGAAATAACGACGACTCAAAGCCGCCACCCTTTCTATCTGACGCTGGGCAAAAAGAGATGATTTGCAGAGAGGGTACATGACTTGCAGCGAATCTGGAAGCAAAACAGTTTGGGAACGAAAAAGACTGACCTTGCACGAGTAGGGGCGGTAGTAGTCACGGGGCGGGGACCTGCAGTGAGTCAGGGAGGAGCACAGCATAACACCAGCGCGTCATGGATTTCCGTGCAAAACCGAGCCCAGCACGGCCAGATCGTTGAAGCAGACGGTATACAGGCAAACAGATTGCTGCGACAAGCATCAGCAGCTCGTAATGCAGCTAGCCACATCGCACATTTGAAAACAATCACATGCGCAATCACATCCAACTATGAAATGATACACGGATCCTGTACGCCAGCAGAGCATGCACCTGTACAAGCGTCATTAGGGCACCACCTTACCCCTATGGACCTGCGCACCTGTGCCTGTGATAGTCGCGCTCGTCCTTCCTAGCCGCTCCAGCAGCAGCCGCCTCCCTGCCACCGCCTGCCTTCCTCCTCTCCTCCCTCTCCTTCTCCCTCTCCTTCTCCTTGTCCTTGTCCCCGTGATCTCGCTCCTTCCTATCCTTCTCACGAGCCCTCTCCCTCTCCTCCCTCTCCCTGATTCTCTCCCTATCCCGAGCCCGCTCACGCTCTCTCTCCCTCTCCCTCTCACGCTCACGCTCCCTCGCCTTTTCCCTCTCGCGCTCCCTCTCCTTCTCCCTCTCCCTATCCCGCTCCCTATCCTTAGGCCTATCCCTCTCCCGCTCCCGCTCCGGAACAGCCGCCCTGTCCCTCCCAAAAGCCCCTCGCTCCCTCTCCGCACCTTTCCGCCAATCCCCCTCTCCGCCTCTCCCCCTTTCATCTCGAGCACCCGGCCATGCCTTGCTGGTCTGGAATCCGGAGTCCGCAGCGGGACCTGAGGTTCGGCCGGCAGGGGCAGATGCTTTGGGTGCAGAGTAGTCGCGGCCTGAAGCACCACGATAACAGGCAGATCCAAATGTCAGTATGCATAACTGACAGTCGAAACGAAAACGCGGCAGAACGAGGGAGGGTGGGCGAGAAAGCGAACGCAAAGTGGGCGGGCGGGCGGGATGGAGGAGGGGGGATGGGGGTGAAGGAGGGGGGGGGAGAGGAGAGCGGGGGGGTTGAAGGGAGGACGAAAGCGTGGGGGGGGGCACAGAAAGCATACCGTGGAAGCCCTGAGGCGTGGGATGCGGCTGTGAAAACCCCTGCGCCGGCACGTGCTGCTGCTGCTGCTGCTGTTGCTGCTGCTGCTGCATCTGCTGCTGCATCGCCACGGCCATCTGCTGCTGGAACGGAACGCTCCCCGCACCCATGCCCGACACGCCTCCCCCCATGGCAGCGTACCCGGGACCCGCGGCAGTTAGCATAACGGGCGTGGCACCGCCGGCGGCAGCAGCGGCGTCGTACTGCACGCCTGTGGTGTATACGATCTGCCGCTGCCCTCCTCCCACTGACGCGGCCGCGGGCGCCGTGACCAGCAGCTGCTGCCCGTAGCTGTCCGTCGCCGTGTAGACGCTGGGGGAGGGGAGGAAGAAGCGTCGAGCAGGGGGAGAGGCGAGGAGCAGGCACAAGAAACAACGGTGTGATGGCAGTAACTGAAAGAAAAAACTCTTTGCGACGCCACATTTAAAAAGAGTTGCAGAATTGGAGACAAAAAAGATCGCAAGTGACTGACCGCTCAGCATGCGAAGAAACGCTTACCGCTGCTGAGCTGCAGCTGCCTGCTGCTGCGTCGCCATGGCCTGCTGCATGGACGCTGCTGCTGCTGCCAGTCCGATGGCCGACGCTCCCCCCGCGCCCTGCTGCTGCTGGTACTGCTCACATCAACACAAGCAGCAAAGAAGCACAGCGAAATGTTTCTCATTAGAGCAGATTTGATGACAGCAATCCTCTTCAATGGCGTTGTAAGCGCATGCTTTACACAATGTGGAGCTATATGGCGTCATAATAGCAAGCCACAGAAGTGAAGCAAAGCAGACGCGCGAAAGGAGCACAATGCGAGCACAGATTCCTAACGTTGCTGAATCACACTGATAAGCTACAGTCTTCTTACCGTTGATGACGCGTCCTGGTAGTAGGCTCCCGTCTTGGGGTCGAAGCTGAACGTCCCTCCAGCAGCGGCAGGAGTAGCAGCAGTCGTCCCCACGCCATACCCACCGTACGCGGAAGAACCGCCGGCGGTTCCCGCACCGCTGGAAATATCGAGGCCGTAGGCTGCAGCGACTGCCTGCGCGCCGGCGGAATACTTGGACGTTCCGTCAACGGTGGTGGCGAACGAGGAGAGAGAGGAATAGGGGTTGGCCTGTTACAGCGCGGGAAGGAATCAGATAAGGGTGAAGGGGGAAGGAGGTGAGGGGGAGGAGGACGAGGGATCATCGAAGGCGGTACAAGAAGTGGCTGCGAGGAAGTGGGTGACGACAGGCGGACGGCGAGAGGCGACGGACGGATGACGAGAAGAGTCAGACGGAAGACTTAAAACTGATAAACGCGTGTCGAACCAACAAAAAACGCTTACATTCTAAACAGAATAGCTGGGAAAACTGCTACAAAATCGGGAGAAATGTAACCGCTACATAGACGAATCTTCTCCGTAATACATACCGACGCAGCCGAAGCACCCTGGGTGTAAGAAACCTGCTGCTGCTGTCCCGCCTGCTGCGCTTGCTGCTGCTGCTGCCCCTGGGTGCCATAAGCAGCAAGCGACTGGTACGTGTAGTACTGGCCGGTCCCTCCTGCTGCCGCAGGCGTAGTGGATGCCACCTGCTGTTGCTGCTGCTGCTCAATGAAATAGCAGACAAAAATCCACCAGGAAACCAAGGAAAGTTGGAATATTACAGGTTCATCATCATTCTGAGGCCGAGAACGAGCTCGCTGTCAATTTCAATGGAATCAGTAATCTGGAACAAAAAGAGGATGCCATAGTGAAGGAAATGATGGGAACAAGTACAGCCAGGGACTTACTGGTGTCAGTTGTTGCAAGGAATAACCCTGCTGCAAAATCGCGAAAAAAAAACAAAGAAGGCAACAGAGCCTTATCAGAGTTAGGACATGCGTAAGCTAGGTAAGAAACCTTCACGGTGAGCATAAATATACCATATGTCTACGAAAATCATCAACTATTAGAAACAGACGTCTAGAAACAAAGATTATGTGCGCATCGGTATCGATCTACAACTCAAGCTCCAGATCCACGACTCGCACGACTGAACCCTAAATAAGAAACCGAGAATAACTGCGAAATCCACAAGAAACGTGTTAGATTCGAATATTATGAGCACCTGGGAGTACTGCGAGGCCCCTCCGCCAGCCACGGAACTCCTCCAAGAATCCATGGCAAAGCGAGCCCTACTATTGCGCGCTACAACACGCAAGCGCCTATGTGGAGACGTGAACGACGGTCAGCGATTCTACGTTAGGGGATGGTGGAATGCGAGACACGACCATGGCTCAGAAGAAACCTTGATCTGGTCTGGTCGGGGCATTGGTTTGGACGGAACCCTTCTGCCCTTTTGTTCTACTCCTTCCCTAATTGGATTGACGACGAGAGTGTAACAGCAAAATATTATGTACATTATACAATTACATATGTTATTATGCCTCAGACCAACATTGGACAAGAATGGAGAATTGTAAGCAGATCATATGAAAGACCTGCTACGACAGACATGAGCCAAACCCAATTACAGACGTAAAGAACATAACCTAAGCCCGCATGTCCACTACAGGACCCACCCACACCTTGAGCAGCGCCCCATTCAAGTTCTGCATTCCAATTTCCAACCCCCAATCAGCCCTTCAAAACTACCTGCCATCTGAGTCACCGCCTGTAGGAGAATTACTCGGCCTCTACGATCTGCATTGTTGACAGCCACCTTGGGATGAGTAATCCCCCTTGTTGCTCTATTTATTGGCAACAGTCCCCCCCCCCTGTGCAAAAACTCGCACCTTGAATCATGAAGCACGTTCACTATGCATCACGTTGTAAACCCGATTCTCCTCCCTGTAACTTCATTGCCCTGCATCTTGGTGCTGCTCCTTGCGAACCTCTATCGCATGCAGACGTCCTAAACACCGTTCTTTCTTTGCTTCAAGCCTAGAGATTTTACTGTCAACACGTGAGATCTTCTCTCTCAGCTCATCCTCCTCAGACCGTAGGTTGAGAGGCTGGGGAGGAGGTGTTTGCGGTCTAGTCCGTCTGATTCCCTGAGACCCACCAACAAAGCAGGGAGAGAGGTACAGAGTGAAGGAAGAACCAAAGACAATAATACCTGCCGGGTCAAACTACAAGTGAATCTCGAGACATTGATATCTGCCAAAAATCTGCAAGATTTCACAATTCACGCTCTAATGGTCGCCCAAGTTTCACTCACAGTAAGTAAGAGAATGACTCGCTTACCGCTGTTCCAACGAAAAAATGACAGATGGTAACGGAAACCCCAACTTACCGATGCATAAGGATCCATGAAAATGTGGCAGCGGATGCTGCCTGATGCTGCTGTTATTGCTGCTTTTGATGCTGCTGAGTACAATCTCAAGACAGAAATCAAACGAGAAAGGCCGGAAACAGACAGCGAGAATCATTTAACATTTTGACGGCTACAGCAGCTCGACATAAACGGGAATGCAGAGGTTCATGTCAAATGAGTAACGTCATCAACTTACTCGTAGCTAAATCCTTACATGTGTCAGCTGCTGAGAACCATCACCCTGCTGCAAACCCACCGAAACTAAAGAAGCTATACGAAATAGAAGGGTACGCGAGTCAAGCAAGCCTGTTCCACTAGAAAGTACGGATAGCAGCAATTACCTAAACTAGACGGCTCGGGTCATAGCATTTACTCTACGGTTTCAACAGGAAGTCGAGTGCTTCTGGCACCCAACTACCAGTTGTGAGTTGGCGAGCAAGTGCGGTTTGTACGGAACATCTCATGGCGTTGACTCAGGCGCACGGACTGTAGCGAATATAATTATTGAAATATGTAAGGAACATTCCTTTTCCTTACTTCGCATCCCTGCTCAACGCGTACATCACTGTAGCACCACAGTCAGCACCGTTACCACTCGCAACCCTCGCATCGACAATCTGCCCGCCATCTTCGCACGTCGCACCCCGACCTCACAGCTCGGCGAGTGACCCGCGCTCCGGGCGTCCGCTTCGACACTTTTCCCAACCTCAGTCCCAGGCCCGTCACGCGACAACCACAGTCCATTACCGTTACCACTGTAGTTTCGCTATATATTCTTCGCTCATGCCTTCGCTCGTTGTACTCTTGTTTCGATAATGCAATTCTCGTTCGTTCACTCAATTGCACTCGTAACACTTGGTATCAGAGCCTACGATCTCTTCTCGGACCGCACCCACACCTTCGCTTCCCCACTATCTCAATTTTTGGGGGTCTCTCAACGACACAGCACCGCCGCTCGTAGTGCTCTCTCGTAAGCACGCACGGCCACGACTGAGGCTCTCGCTAAGCTCGCCCGACAACCCCGCCATGGCCGAATTCACGCTCACCACATTGACGCAGGAGCAGCTCGACCGTCTGGTGCGCCAACTCGAAGATTCGGCGCTCGAAATTGCGACGCTCACGGCGGAACGTGACTCCGCGCGTCCGCGATCAACGACAAACACTTCAGCGCCACCACACGCACCGACAAATGTATCTGCACAATCAGACGAGCCGATCGTCATCTCGTCCGGCACACCAACACAAAACAACAGCGTGGGACAACGCTCAGGCGCAGCCAGCGATGGCGCCGCCCAGCCGATGCCTGGCATGGGAGGAAACAGGGTCGCACCAAGCCCGCGGGAGCCTCGCGAAGCCCGTCGGCACGTGGAGTTCGCGGCGACAAGTGGCGAACAGGCCATCATGGCACCAATGCCACTCAAGCCGCAACGCCCGCCCTGCTTCGACCCGAGCTAGCGTGGAGGTCCGACGGTTCAATCGTGGGTTTTCACGATGAACGTCTTCTTCGACGCGAATTACGTCGAGTCGGGCGCATCGAAGATTCGGTATGCCGTTTCGCTGTTAAGGGGTCCCGCCATGGACTGGTGGCGAGTCATCGTGACGTCGCCACGCGCCTACGAGCCACCGTCGCAAGAGGAAGGGCCCACGGGTCCAGCTGTCACATGGAGTTCATTCTGCGAGACCGCCCAATACAACACGTGGGATGCGTGGTGCGCAGGGCTTCGGGCGCGCTTCGAGCCGATCGCGGGTTCTATTTCGGCGCGTCAGAGATTGCGCACTTGGCGGCAGCTCGGGTCGGTTCAAGATTACACGAGCGGCTTTCTCGCACTTTGCGAGCAGGTCGGCTGCATGCACGAAGCAGAGCGGGTGGACCGTTACGTCGGAGGGCTGAAGCCGGACATCTCGCATGAAATCATGCTATGCGGGCTCTCGAACTTCAACGAGATTCTCGCGCTCGCCGAGAAAATCGACATTCTACGCCGACCGGGACCGGGGTCCTACTACGGACATCGTCCTCGGGGACCGATCGAGCACGCCACTGTAAACGCTGTTACGAATGCAACTGCCGTACCGTTTAAGGGGCGCTGCTTTGCTTGCAATAGGCCGGGCCATCGCAAGAGCGAATGCCCAGAGGAGCTAAGGCGCCGCGGAGCAGAGCAGGGGAGGGAGTCTCAGAGGCAGGGAAACGCCAACAGTCAGTAGAAGTTGGGCCAACTACTGATGAGACTGCCTGCTCGCCGAACCGCACCGACCCTCACCGAGTCACAGTACCGATTCACGCCATCGATCGGGCTCGGATGAATAAGGAGGGTACAACGACGGATTGCCCAGTACTGATCCACGGGAAAATACAGGGAGCAGCAGTGAAGATTTTTATTGACGGAGGAGCAAGCCACAGTTTAGTTAATACTGCAACTGCGCGAAAAATACAACTGACACTTAGTCGCTGCTTACTTGAGATCGACGCACGCTTAGTTGACGGCACGCCGCTGGCCATACGGGAGAAGGTGGAGAGAGTAAAAATTCGCTGCGGGGGAAACTTAGGGTCTACACAGGAAATGCTCGCGACGACATTGGATGGGCATGATGTTTTACTGGGACGTGATTGGCTACGACGGTACAACCCACGAATCGACTGGACAACGGGTAGCTGCATTGTGCGAAGTAGCGGTAACTGGGTCATGCTACCTCGCTGGCAGTCGCCCGAGTCGTCAACGGTCCACGTCAACGCCATCACGATGAAACGGGTTGTCGCCGCTGGAGCTGCCGTGTACGCAGTAGATATAGCATTAGTAGGAGAAGCGGAGCAGCCGAGCGATTTTCAGAAACTGTTGGCAGCAGTACCGCCCGAACTACATGAACTGTTGAAACGGTACCCGGGGATTTTTCCAGACAACTTACCGGAAGGGCTGCCACCTCAGCGGGCGCATGATCATAGGATCGAGTTAGAACCGGGGGCACAACCAACTGTACAGCGCCAGTTCAGACTGACACAACCCGAGCTCGACGAACTGAGGAAGCAGTTAGATTATTTGTTAGAGAAGCAGTTTATTCGACCAAGTTCGTCACCGTTCGCCGGCACCGATACTATTCACACCGAAAAAAGACGGAGGGTTTCGCATGTGCATCGATTACCGAGCGCTCAACAGGGTAACAGTCAAGTCGCGGTACCCCATTCCCCGCGCCGACGAGCTGATCGACCAGCTGCGAACAGCACGGGTGTTTTCGAAAATAGACTTACGGGGGGGTTACCATCAGATTCGGGTCGAACCATCGGACTGCGCCAAGACAACATTTAGGACTAGGTACGGGTCGTTTGAGTACGTGGTGATGCCTTTCGGGCTGACCAACGTGCCCACAACATTCCAGATGACCATGAACGAGGTGTTTAGGCCACTCTTAGATAAATGCGTGATAGTTTACCTCGACGACATCCTCGTCTACAGTCGCGACAAGCAGCAACATTTAGCGGATCTCGAAGCAGTATTTAAAGTTTTAGCGGAACATCGGTTACTAACCAAGGGCTCTAAGTGCGAGTTTTTTCGGGACTGACTAGAATTTTTGGGGCACGTTATTTCGGAGGCTGGAGTTGAAATCGACCCAAAGAAGTTGGATACGGTAAAAGCGTGGCGTCCCCCGACGAACATCACGGAACTGCAGAGTTTTTTAGGGTTCGTTAATTATGTTCGCCGGTTCGTCCCCGACATGGCACATTTGACTGCCCCGGTGACGGATTTACTGCGAAAAGGGGTCGTTTTTACGTGGGGGGAGAAAGAGCATGCTGCCTTCTCTGCCCTGAAAAATGTTCTCTGTTCACCGCCCGTCCTGCGCATCGCCGACCCACACCGCCCCTTCGAGGTTGTTACAGACGCAAGCCACATCGCCATTGGAGCCGTACTGCTACAGGACTTCGGCAACGGCCTACAGCCCATCGCATACGAGTCACGAAAACTGCATCCGCCCGAGCAAAATTACCCGATACACGACCGCGAAATGCTCGCGATCGTGCATGCGTTCAAAATGTGGCGCTGCTACTTGACCGGCGCAGACGTGACAGTACAGACAGACCACCGATCACTACAGTACCTCCGCGCACAGCCCAACCTCAACCCACGACAGATTCGGTGGCTCGATTTCCTCGAGTCAAACTTCCACTACACAGTCACCTATAAAAAAGGAGCCTCGAACATCGCCGACGCACTGACCCGCCCCACTGCCCAGATCCACGCGATACTACTCGCCCAGACCAGCCCGCTACTGACAGGACTATTTACCCACGGATATCAAACGGACCCATTCTTCACAGGAGGAAATTCGCAGCAGTTCGCAACAGCCAAGGGAGTCTATTACGTAAAAGCCGGGACCGACCGCATCTGGGTACCAGGGTACACACTGCTACGGGAATTACTATTACAAGAGGCACACGACGGGGTTACCTTGGGACATTTTGGGGTAGAGAAAACACGGCAGCAGCTGCAGCGGTATTATTACTGGCCCGAAATGTTGACCGACATGCAGCGACACGTGGCATCGTGTCCCACTTGCCAGATCATGAAGTCAACACGGAAGCGGCCGGCGGGACAGTTGCAGCCACTCCCACCTCCAGAGCGTCCTTGGCAGTAGGTGACGATGGACTTCGTCACGGGGTTACCGGCCGGGGCGAGAGGAAATGACGCGATCCTGGTCGTCGTCGATCGACTGACGAAAATGGCACACTTCGCAGCCTGCAAAAAATCAATCACAGCCGAAGAAACAGCCCGCCTCTTCATCTCTACCGTCGTTCGACTGCACGGGATACCAGCATCAATCATGAGCGACAGAGACACGAAATTCACCAGCAACTTCTGGCGGAACCTGTGGCAGCAGTTCGGCACGCGACTACAGTTTAGTTCATCATACCACCCCGAAACAGACGGACAGACAGAACGGACAAATCAGACCATGGAACATCTCATTCGAGCCACGTGCGACGACCCAAACACGTGGGAACAGCAACTGCCACTCATCGAATTCGCATACAACAACGCCCCATCCGCCACGACCCAACAGTCACCGTTTTACCTGAATTACGGACAAGACCCAACAGTACCCATGACCCCGAATCCCGACAACCCGGTTCCACGCGCGCAACAGTTCGCCAAAATTTTGCAAGCAGCACGGACCAGGGCAGCAGACGCAATTAAAAAAGCTAACATCATCGCTAAACGCAACGCCGACCGCCACCGCAGACCTGTCACTTACCAGCCCGACGACTTAGTTTTGCTCGACACCCAAAATCTCCGACTGCCCATCACCCCGAAACTCCGCCCCCGATACTGCAGGCCATTTCGCATAAGCCACATGCTTACACCTGTCACCGCCCACCTCCTCCTCCCTGCTGACTGGTACGTCAGCCCCTCATTCCACGTCAGCCTGCTTCGCCCTTACGTCCCGTCCACGAGCCAACTGCCACGCAATCGCCCAGCCAGCATGACAAGACCACCGACTGAACCAATCATCACCCCCGAAAAAATCCGGAGTCACAGAGTTCGCGACCCTCAAGGAGCCCGAAGGATCGAGTTCTTACTCCGCTGGAAGGACCGTACACCCACCGAAGACAATTGGGTTCCCCTGGACAGAATCGAAAACCACCCCGTCCTCACCGAGTATCTGCGCAGCCGAAATTTCAGGGATGTACACGCACTCTCGTAAGGAGGACCTCCTTAAGGGAGGGGTAGTGTAAGGAACATTCCTTTTCCTTACTTCGCATCCCTGCTCAACGCGTACATCACTATAGCACCACAGTCAGCACCGTTACCACTCGCAACCCTCGTATCAACAATCTGCCCGCCATCTTCGCACGTCGCACCCCGACCTCACGGCTCGGCGAGTAACCCGCGCTCCGGGCCTCCGCTTCGACACTTTTCCCAACCTCAGTCCCAGGCCCGTCACGCGACAACCACAGTCCATTACCGTTACCACTATAGTTTCGCTGTATATTCTTCGCTCATGCCTTCGCTCATTGTACTCTTGTTTCGATAGTGCAATTCTCGTTCGTTCACTCAATTGCACTCGTAACAAAATATCAGTTGTATTTATACAGAGCCCTAGCATTGAGCATTACGTTAAGCACTTCTTGATCTCTCGTTTATTATCACATGGCATACATCATTCTAAATGTCTACCACTGAGCTAACCTCTCCTGCTGATCTCTTATGAGTGCTCTTAATGGTATACATTTCCATAACTCGAGTCTTGTTCTGTGCCCACCACGTTTCCGCTTGCCGTTCAATAAAGCGCTTCCGGCTGCATCGACAGACACCCACGCCACAGTTAACAAAAACAAAAACAATAAGAGACACAATAACACATAAGCAAAAACTTTCCCCACCAATTGCTGATTATAGCTATTCACGCACCTGAATCTGACACGTCTCAACTCTGTTCCACCGCCAGGCAGCTTAGAGAGCGTGATGTACACCCCCTGCTCCGGCTGCTCCACCCACTCGTTCTCATGCAGCTTGCGCGTCGACTTCCTGCTTCCTCCCTTGCCCTCCCCGCGTCTACTCGAACTTGTCGACCCAGCTTCACTCTGTGACCCATCCCTGTCATCACCACCCCCAGAGTCCGCCCCTCTACCCTCCTCCTCACACTCAGCAATGCCATCCAAACCATGCATCCGAACTGTCTCCTCTGTCAACACGCCTGGATGCTCCTCACTTGTACAAGCCCCTGTAGCAGCATCAGCAGAGCTTGAAGCTCCACCAGCACCAGCCATGCCAGTCTTGTCCAAGCCATTGATCAACAGTCTCCCATGCAGTTCCTGCTCGGTGTGTGGGTTTGCAGACAGCAAGCCATCTGCTTGACTCCCATATCTCCCTCCCTCCTCCTCCTCATCAATCCCTTGCTCACCCTGCCCCATGTTCTCTTGCAAAGCTGCATACCTAAAACTTGGTTCCACGTTTTCGTTTTCCCATCCTTGAGAACCCAAGTTCAGCTCTTGCCTGGTCTCGTCAGTAGAACCTGCTTCCCTCACACCACTGCCACCACCACCGTCAACTGACTCATCACCCTCACCTAACGCAGCCTTCCCTTCCCCACCAACGTCCCTCTCCCCTGCCATTCCTCCCAATCTACCAATCAGATTCTCACTCGGCCGCCCATTCCGTTCCTGAACCAAACTCTCTCTCCCGCCGCCCAGACTCTCTCTCATCCCACCCACACTGCTTCTGCTGCTGAGCCCAGGCACAGCAGGCAGGCTCCTCCTGCTGCTCGGGCCAGGAACATGAGGAGGCACAGCTGCACTGGGAGGCAGAGTTCCCACAGAGACACCTACAGGAACGCGCTCAGGAGTGGTCTCCCGCTGCCGCAGATGCGTCCGCGACTCATGCAGCCGCACCAGCGACGGCACCATGCGACTCTTGCTCTCCTGCTGCTGCTGCTCGCTGCTCACGCCCCGTGGCGCCTCAAACACAGGCAGTGTCCGCCGCTCCTGCCTCTCACCCGTCGCCCCTCCACCCCTGCTGCCAAGATAACCCCCCTGGGAATTTCTCAGGCTGAGACCATCCAGCTGAGCGCCAGAGCTGCCCCTCTCCGCACTTGCTTCTGTCCACCGTGCTGGAGCCTCAAAGGGTGAGCTTCCCCTGACTGACCCCCCCCACTCCCACGCTCTCACGTGCGCTAACATCCACACTGGAGCCTCCCCTTGCCACGCCCGCCCCTGCCACACCAGAAAACGAGCCTGCCTCTCTCCCTCCCACTGCTCTTGCTGCGGTTGCTCCCTCTGTCGCTCTCCCCCACCAATCCACTTGGAACGAGGTGATATCTTATCAGACGAGGCCCCTGTAGGGGTCCAAGGCACTCCTCCCTCATGCTGCGCCTCCACCCCGCACCCCTCACGCACCTCACTCCCACCTGCGTTCCCCTGCCATGGGTGCTGCTGCTGGTGGCTGGGTACAGCAAGGACCAGCTCAGGAAATCCCTTGCCACTTGCTTCCCCTCTGTTATAGCTACCCAAAGAGGAGGACACGAGGAAGCCTCTGGTTGGACGCGAGTTGCCAGTGAGACTTGCTGGTCCAGCTGCCTGGGAAGCAGCACTTGCTTCTGCTGCTCCTACACCTGATGCTGCCGCTGCTCCTGCTGCTGTACCTCCACCCCTTACCCTACACCCCTCAACACTCCCCACAGAAGCACCAGGAGCAGCAGTTGCAAGAGCAGGAGCAGCAGCAAGCGCGGCACCACCGCTCCCTGAAACAGGCAGCGGTGGCAGCTCAACAAGGGACGGGGGCAGCACGGACGACGACAGGAGCAGAGGACCAGTGTAGAGCACTGAGTCATCAACGGCTCGGATCGCCAGACTGGCTTGCTTGACTGGGATGGACGGCGCCTGCTGCAGCAGCTCCTGCATCTGAGCGCACAACACTTGGATGATGTCGCGTGCACCTGCTGCCCTCGCTCCTGCTTCACTGGCCGCTGTCACTGCTGCCTCGACTTGCCTCTGGGCCAGCTCCAGTGTCGCCCTGCGCTCTTGCTCCAGCAGCTGGCAGTGCTGCCGCAGCACCTCCACCTGCAAAGGATGGACACGGGTTTGGTACATGTGAGTGTAAAAAGGTCCCATTCGCTTCACTGGCTGCAGTGACTGCTGCCTCCACCTGCCCTTGAGCCATCTCCAGGGTGGCCCTGCGCTCTAGCTCCAGCAGCTGGCAGTGCTGCCGCAGCACCTCCACCTGCAGGGGTTCAGACACGGGCATGCAAGACAAGAAGCGCAAGTGTGCTTGGATTCGCTCCACTCACTGCCTCAATGCTTCTCTGCACTCATGCTCTGGTAGATGCCAGTTTCTGGCGGAGCACCTCACCAAAAAACCTGCCGTGCCATGTTCTGTGCAACATGGAGGCAGGCAAATGAAGAGCGTTGCGTGCCATGCACAGCGCACATGACTAGCGCACGCGCAGCAGCCGTCACTCACCTCATCCTGCAGGCGGTATGCCTCCCTCTCTGCGTTCTGCTTGGCATGCCGCATGCCCGCCATGGCTGTGTCCCTCTCCGCCTCTGATGCTGCCCACACACAAGACAAACCCACGAACAATGGAGACGATCGGAGAGGCGAATAGTTGAGAGAAGGAGGAACAGCACTGAAGGCACAAAGCCTATGGTAGAAACAGGCACTGGGCCACTCGGAAATGGAATCCCGCCCAGAATGGAGGTGGAAGTCTACCACACAAGATGGCACTTACTTTCTTCCAATGCTTTTGTCATGGCCGACCATCCTCCTCCTTCTCCTCCCTCCACCCCACCCCCTCCTGCTCCTGCAACTTCCACTCCGCCCACCCCTCCCAACCGACGATCCTCCTCTCGTCCCTCCACCCCCAGGCAGCGCCACAACGCCTCCCAGGCCCCCCACAGCCCCCATCCCCCCACTCCTCCAATGCCCCCTGGTCCCACCTGCCCTGCCGCCGCAGCTGCTGCTGCGATGGAAGCAGGGGTGGGCCCAGGCATACGCCCTGCCATAGCAGCAGCCATGGCTGCAGCGGCTGCCGAAGCTATCTGAGCCGCGGTCGGGCTGGAGGCTCGGCGAAGCGGGCTCGTGCCCATCGACCGCCGGAGCATTGGGCTGGTTGACCTCTTCCCTGGGCTTGGACCGAGGTTCGGAGCGACCGGCTGGTTCGGAGATGGGAGTCGTCAGGTTTGGCGGGAGGTGAAGCGCTGGTGCGGAGGGGAGGAGAGGCGGAGTGGGCATGGGTAGCAGCAGGGAGAGCGGGGAGGGAGGCAGAAACAGAACTGTTGGGCGGGGGGAGGGCACGGGAGTGGGGGCATGGGAGGGGTCCCTGGGTTCCCTGTGAGAGACCTTGTGGGCGTGGCTGCTGGACAGGTAAGAGGCGAAGGATGGTGGGGACGGCTATGGAGCTCCAGAGTGCTGGAAGGGCTTCGGCGCGAGTGCGGCGGAAGTTAGGAAGGGCATCTGTAGAGGCTGAGACAGATGGTGCATGGGATGCCAGACCCCCTGATACACCCCCTGCTGCTGCTGCTGATGATGTTGATGTTAATGTTGATGATATTGATGATGGTGCTGCTCCGGAGGATAATGCAACTGCCACGTCAGCCAGTGACGGGTCCAGCAGCTTGTCCACATCATTGGACGTGCGCGATTTCTGCACATGGACTTGCTCCGAGACCGCCAGCTCATCGCAAGGCTAACCGGCGCAATGCTGCCTGCACCTGCTCCTGTACCCATCCCCGCACCTCCTGGCAAACCTCCTCCTGCACTCATCCCACCAACACCACCAGTCTGACCTGCACCTGCTACCCCTCCCCCCGCACCTGCGCCTGCCCCTGCTGCAACCGCCCCTGCCCCTCCCCCTCCCATCCCACCCACACCACCACAGACCCGTGAACCAAACCACTACCAGCTGCTGCCGCAGCCCCCACAGCACCCCCCACAGCAGCCCCAGCAGCAGCGGCAGCAGCAGCTTTGACCATCTTGGCATGGCAGGAGTCGCATACTCGGTAGGGGCGGGAGGAGGATGGGGCCATGGCTGCTCCGAGCAGCTTGCGGCTGCTACAGGCGTGGCACACGGGTTGGCCGCAGTTGTAGCAGCTGTGGCGGGGGGGCGCGCGAAGGTGAAGGGCTGGCGGCACTGGTTGCACTGGTAGTTGTCGGCGCCTGAGAAGGGCTTGTGCTGACACACCACGGCTGTGCTGGCCGCCCCACAGGAGACCTGGTCATGGGGAGTGTCGGATAGAGAGCAGGGCCGAGGGCGAAAGCACATAGTGAGGCCTTAACGAAGGAGACGGGAGAGAGAGAGAGATAGACCATGGAAGAGGGAGAGAGAGAGGGATCATGGAAGAGGGAGGGAAAGAGGGACCATGGAAGAGGGAGAGGGAGGGAGAGGGAGGGAGAGAAAGGCGGCACAACCTTACCAGCAGAAACGCGTCTGTCTTTGAGGGCAGTGACAGCGGGTGGGCACGTCCCTATCCTTCACGTCCCCGTGGCCCAGACGCCCATTGGCGCCCCTGCCCCCACGTGAACAGATGCGCTGTGGTGGTGAGTGCTGCCACGTGGTGCGCCCCACACGCCACCTGCTCCACCTGCTTCTGCAGCAATGGGCCGGCCACTCTAGCTGCAAGGGAGAATGGGGGGAAAAGAGTTGGGGTTTGAGTTGACTCGGAGACTGTTGGCGCCCCTGCCCCACGTGAAAAGGTGCGCTGGTGGTTGGTGAGCGCTGCCATGTGGTGTGCCCCACATGACACCTGCTCCACCTGCTTTTGCTGCAATGGGCCGGCCACTCGCGCTGGAGAAGAGACGGGGGAGGATGGACACAGGGAGAAAAGAGAGGTCCACATGGAGAATGCATTGGTGGGAGTCGAGACAGAAGCACAGACAGCCTGGTTATCTTACATGGGGGTCTGTCCTACCACGAGAGGTGTGCGACAAAGCACACAGCAGCAGACAGCAGCAGCAGCACGCACCTGGCAGCTTGCCATCAGCTGAGGGTTCCCAGCTGGCCATACTCCGCACTGCCCCACGTGTACACCTGCCCTTCTGCTGTCACCGCCACTGTCACACTCTCCCCGCACGCCACCTGAGGGAGACAGGAGACAACCAGGAGCGGATCAAGAGGCGACCACACAGAGGAACAGCAGACAGACAATGCACACGCGGCAGAAGGGCAAGGTGATTCACAGTAGATGGGACCGAATTTCTAGCCTACCTGCCCTGCCTGGCTTTGCCTAGC
>CANXME010000192.1:0-126162 GCA_948144175.1 Closterium sp. NIES-65 | reverse complement strand
CAGGCCACGTCGAACACGATGAAAACAACACAAAACCAAAGCTACCGTCAACCACAATCACACAATCGCGATGGTGGCCGCGATTTGCTTTCACAATCAGAATTGCAACGAAGTTGCTTTCAGTCATCTTCAGATGTGCGGCCGCGATTTGTCGCACGATTTCCCGTCGGATTGAGCTCGAACCCAACCTACCGCAAAGCAACTCTTCCACCCTCTCCCAAGCATGTGTCAGACAGGGTACGCCAATGCTGCTTTGCTGCAGGATTCTTGTAACTTCTGTCGACCGTGTTTTTCCGATGTTGTTCTTTCACTACTACTCGCCCACATGTCGGTGTGACCGTAAGCCGCAGCCTATCACGGTCACTACTTTTCGGCGTGGTTAGTAGTACGATACTCTGTTAGAATTATATTATAGCATGCTAAGCCTTTTGTGACTGTACACCAAGTGTACTGTACAGCTGGGTGGGACTACACCCAGCTTTGGGTGTAGCCTTGCATGTTGGGGAGTCAATCCAACCCAATTGTGGTGGAGCCCCAAAATCCAACCCATTGGTCGTTAGGGTGCCAACATTTGGAGAATGTTGCCAACCCAACCCAAACGGCCATAGGTTGACAACACTTTCCCAAATGTTGCCAACCCAACCAATGGACCATAGGTTGGCAACACTTCCCCAAATGATGCCAAACCAACCACCACCATCCAACTCTCTTCCTTCCAAGCTCCCCTTCCGAGCTTACCCTCCAATCACTATGTATGCTTCTTTTTCATTCTAGTGAAACTCTTTGAGTTCACATCTCATGCCAACTATGGGATTCTCACATACTCGGAAGCCAGCAGTAGAGTTTCACAGCCACTCGTCGTCATCATCGTAGCGTGACGCTATTAGTACTGTTGTCGAAATCTGATTGAACCGAAGCCGACCGCCGCAAGTCGATTCCAGCTAGAACCGCCGGCGCTTGGATGAGGAATCTCGAGCGCGCATCATGGCTTACCGGCGTCCCAGCACTCCCCGCTGCGCTCTCATCAGCGCTCGCCATGGCGCTCTGGCTTGTCGCTTTCAATGCTGCCTCGTCGTGCCACGCGCAACGGATCAATCCTTCACAAGGTACTAAACACTGGACTAGTAGTACCACCGCCCGCGGCCCTCTCGCCCACCTCCCACCCTCTGCTCGTATGGCTTGCGATGCCTCGAGACTATCAGAAGTTGTGAAACTGGGTAGAGGGAGGTAGGAATCCCCTCTATACCGTGCCTCTCTCCCATGTGCCCGCACGTCTCGCAGCCTCGTCAGTCGGGTGTCGCGGGTCAGAAGTTGAAGGGAGGCTGTCATTGAATTCCGCGTCTTCACTTTTGCCCTCTCTTCTCCCCAACGCGTCAGCCGCGTTCCTCAAAGACAGCCAGACGGCATGGGGAACGAGGTTACCGGGATGGGCGGTGGGAAGTCAAGTGCAGCACTGCGAGAGGAATCAGTTGTGACGCTAAAGGCATGATTACGGCGTTGTGAGTACATGCGCGCTGTTATCGTATCATGGAATAGGCGCTTCCTGCTGCCATCCTCGCACCATTTGCTGCCTGCCAGCCAGACGCTTCCATCGGCTATCACATACATTTCTCCCACCTTCCCCTTATCCTTCTGTTCCCCATTGCCACTGCTAACATTGCCCCAGGACGCTTCACCACTCCGTGTTCTTCCCTCTTGTTGTAATTCATTCTTATACCTTCGTTCCTAAACCTCAAAACCCAGTACACCTGTTTTACTACCTCGGCAGAACTCATATCTGTCACTACGCAATCTTAATCTGTACAGTCTTTGTCAGTCCTCTGCATTTGCTTGCCTTGCTATAGGCCTTCCGAGCTCATCAATCCTAGTAGTAAGTTCCAGCCGGCCAAAGTCCGTGAACAAGGATTTGAGCCTCTCGTCTCGTCACGTCGAACTCACTCACCCACACAGGCATCTCTACAAAAACAACCTCACGGGCTCCATTCCCGACAGCATCTCTGCGCTCAGTGCACTCACATACCTGTAAGAGGCGCACTGGGTTTGCTCCACCTGCGTGCTGCTCTGTCCACTGAGTGCTGCATGCCATGTGCGCATCACTGCTGGCACACCTCCACTGCCCATTCTCTAAGCATGCTCACTCCTCCTCCCCACTGCTGTCTGCATCGCTTTGCCACTCCTCGATTGTCCGTGCTGCACCAACCATCTGGTTGCTTCATTCCTTCAGCAGAGCTCACAGCTGCCACTAAATTATCTCAGCCTTCAGAATTGCAGTCCCCTTCGTCCTGGCTCTAGCCCTCCCGAACTAATTATGCCTTTTGAGTTCCAGTCACCCTCTGTGGACAGAAATTTGAGCCTCTCGTCTCGTCACCTCCAACTCACTCACCCACACAGGGATCTCAACACTAATTCTCTCACGGGCTCCATTCCCGACAGCATCTCTGCGCTGACGAACCTCAAATACCTGTAAGAGGCACACTGGGTTTGCTCCACCTGCGTGCTGCTCTGTCCACTGGATGCTGCATACCATGTGCGCATCGCTGCTGGCACTCCTCCACTGCCCATGCTCTCTGCACGCCCACTCCTTCCCACCTCTGCTGTCTGCATCGCTTCACCACGCCGTGTTCCTCCCTCTTGTTGTAGTAATTCGTTCTTATGCCTTGGTTCCTAAACCTCAAATTCCAGTACACCTGTTTTACTACCTCGGCAGAACTCATATCTGTCACTACGCAATCTTAATCTGTACAGCCTTTGTCAGTCCTCTCCATTTGCTTGCCTTGCTATAGGCCTTCCGAGCTCATCAATCCTAGTAGTAAGTTCCAGCCGGCCAAAGTCCGTCAACAAGGATTTGAGCCTCTCGTCTTGTCACGTCCAACTCACTCACCCACACAGGCGGATCATGTCTAACTCTCTCAACGGCTCCATTCCCAACAGCATCTCTGCTCTCGCGAACCTCCAACATCTGTAAGAGGCACACTGGGTTTGCTCCACCTGCGTGCTGCCATGTCCACTCGGTGCTGCATGCCATGTGCGCATCACTGCTGGCACTCCTCCTCTGCCCATGCACTCTGCACCCCCGCTCCTTCCCCCCTCTTCTGTCTGCATCGCTTCACCACGCCGTGTTCCTCCCTCTTGTTGTAGTAATTCGTTCTTATGCCTTGGTTCCTAAACCTCAAAACCCAGTACACCTGTTTTACTACCACGGCAGAACTCATAACTGTCACTACACAATCTTAATCTGTACAGTCTTTGTCAGTCCTCTGCATTTGCTTGCCTTGCTATAGGCCTTCCGAGCTCATCAATCCTAGTAGTAAGTTCCAGCCGGCCAATGTCCGTGAACAAGGATTTGAGCCTCTCGTCTCGTCACGTCCAACTCACTCACCCACACAGGAATCTCAGCACTAACTCTCTCAACGGCTCCATTCCCGACAGCATCTCCGCACTCACGGCACTCAGATTTGGGCTGTAAGAGGCGCACTGGGTTTGCTCCACCTGCGTGCTGCTCTGTCCACTGGGTGCTGCATGCCATGTGCGCATCACTGCTGGCTCCTCCCCTGCCCATGCTCTCAGCACGCCCACTCCTTCCCACCTCTGCTGTCTGCATCACTTCACCACTCCGTGTTCTTCCCTCTTGTTGTAATTATTCTTATACCTTCGTTCCTAAACCTCAAAACCCAGTACACCTGTTTTACTACCTCGGCAGAACACATATCTGTCACTACGCAGTCTTAATCTGTACAGTCCTTGTCAGTCCTCTGCATTTGCTTGCCTTGCTATAGGCCTTCCGAGCTCATCAATCCTAGTAGTAAGTTCCAGCCGGCCAAAGGCCGTGAACAAGGATTTGGGCCTCTCGTCTCGACACGTCCAACTCACTCACCCACACAGGTATCTCTACAATAACAACCTCACGGGCTCCATTCCCAACGGCATCTCTGCGCTCTCGAACCTCGAAAGCCTGTAAGAGGCACACTGGGTTTGCTCCACCTGCGTGCTGCTCTGTCCACTGGGTGCTGCATGCCATGTGCGCATCACTGCTGGCACTCCTCCACTGCCCATTCTCTAAGCATGCTCAATCCTCCCCCCCACTGCTGTCTGCATCGCTTTGCCACTCCTCGATTGTCTGTGCTGCACCAACCATCTGGTTGCTTCATTCCTTCAGCAGAGCTCACAGCTGCCACTAAATTATCTCAGCTTTCAGAATTGCAGTCCCCTTAATCCTCGCTCTGGCCCTCCCGATCTAATTATGCCTTTTGAGTTCCAGCCATCCTCTGTGGACAGAAATTTGAGCCTCTCGTCTCGTCACGTCCAACTCACTCAACCCCATACAGGGATGTCAACACTAATTCTCTCACGGGCTCCATTCCCGACAGCATCTCTGCGCTCACTGCACTCCGTTACCTGTAAGAGGCACATTGAGTTTGCTCCACCTGCGTGCTGCTCTGTCCACTGGGTGCTGCATGCCATGTGCGCATCACTGCTGGCACTCCTCCACTGCCCATTCTCTAAGCATGCTCACTCCCCCCCCCCCCCCCCCCCCCCCCCCCCCCCCCCCCCCCCCCCCCCCCCCTCCTGCTGTCTGCATCGCTTTGCCACTCCTCGATTGTCCGTGCTGCACCAACCATCTGGTTGCTTCATTCCTTAAGCAGAGCTCACAGCTGCCACAAAATTATCTCAGCCTTCAGAATTGCAGTCCCCTTAATCCTCGCTCTGGCCCTCCCGATCTAATTATGCCTTCTGAGTTCCAGCCACCCTCTGTGGACAGAAATTTGAGCCTCTCGTATCGTCACCTCCAACTCACTCACCGCATACAGGGATCTCAGCACTAACTCTCTCACGGGCTCCATTCCCGACAGCATCTCTGTGCTCACGAACCTTCCGTGGCTGTAAGAGGCATACTGGGTTTGCTCCACCTGCGTGCTGCTCTGTCCACTGGGTGCTGCATGCCATGTGCGCATCACTGCTGGCACTCCTCCACTGCCCATTCTCTAAGCAAGCTCACCCCCCCCCCCCCCCCCCCCCCCCCCCCCCCCCCCCCCCCCCCCCCCCCCCCCCCCCCCCCCCCCCCCTCCTGCTGTCTGCATCGCTTTGCCACTCCTCGATTGTCCGTGCTGCACCAACCATCTGGTTGCTTCATTCCTTCAGCAGAGCTCACAGCTGCCACTAAATTATCTCAGCCTTCAGAATTCAGTCCCATTAATCCTTGCTCTGGCCCTCCCGATCTAATTATGCCTTTTGAGTTCCTGCCACCCTCTGTGGACAGAAAATTGAGCCTCTCGTCTCGTCACCTCACCTCCAACTCAGTCACCCACACAGGAATCTCAACAACAACAACCTTATGGGCTCCATTCCCGACAGCATCGCTGCGCTCTCGAACCTCGAAGTCCTGTAAGAGGCACACCGGGTTGCTCCACCTGCGTGCTGCTCTGTCCACTGGGTGCTGCATGCCATGTGCGCATCACTGCTGGCACTCCTCCACTGCCCATTCTCTAAGCATGCTCAATCCTCCCCCCCACTGCTGTCTGCATCGCTTTGCCACTCCTTGATTGTCCGTGCTGCACCACCAACCATCTGGTTGCTTCATTCCTCCAGCAGAGCTCACAGCTGCCACTAAATTATCTCAGCCTTCAGAATTGCAGTCCCCTTAATCCTCGCTCTGGCCCTCCCGATCTAATTATGCCTTTTAAGTTCCAGCCACCCTCTGTGGACAGAAATTTGAGCCTCTCGTCTCGTCACCTCCAACTCACTCACCCACACAGGCATCTCTACAATAACAACCTTACGGGCTCCATTCCCGACAGCATCGCTGCGCTCTCGAACCTCGAAGTCCTGTAAGAGGCACACCGGGTTGCTCCACCTGCGTGCTGCTCTGTCCACTGGGTGCTGCATGCCATGTGCGCATCACTGCTGGCACACCTCCACTGCCCATTCTCTAAGCATGCTCACTCCTCCCCCCCACTCCTGTCATCGCTTTGCCACTCCTTGATTGTCCGTGCTGCACCAACCATCTGGTTGCTTCATTCCTTCAGCAGAGCTCACAGCTGCCTCTAAATTATCTCAGCCTTCAGAATTGCAGTCCCCTTAATCGCCCTGGCCCTCCCGATCTAATTATGCCTTTTGAGTTCCAGCCACCCTCTGTGGACAGAAATTTGAGCCTCTCGTCTCGTCACCTCCAACTCACTCACCCCATTCAGGGATCTCGGCACTAATTCTCTCACGGGCTCCATTCCCGACAGCATCTCTGCGCTCACTGCACTCGCATACCTGTAAGAGGCACATTGAGTTTGCTCCACCTGCGTGCTGCCCCGTCCACTGGGTGCTGTATGCCATGTGCGCATCACTGCTGGCACTCCTCCACTGCCCATTCTCTAAGCATGCTCACCCCCCCCCCTCCCCCCCCACTGCTGTCTGCATCGCTTTGCCACTCCTCGATTGTCCGTGCTGCACCAACCATCTGGTTGCGTCATTCCTTCAGCAGAGCTCAGAGCTGCCACTAAATTATCTCAGTTTTCAGAATTGCAGTCCCCTTAATCCTCGCTCTGGCCCTCCCGATCTAATTATGCCTTTTGAGTTCCAGCCACCCTCTGTGGACAGAAATTTGAGCCTCTCGTCTCGTCACCTCCAACTCACTCACCCACACAGGTTTCTCGACAATAACAACCTCACGGGCTCCATTCCCGACAGCATCGCTGCGCTCACTGCACTCCGTTACCTGTAAGAGGCACACTGGGTTTGATCCACCTGCGTGCTGCCCTGTCCACTGGGTGCTGCATGCCATGTGCGCATCACTGCTGGCACACCTCCACTGCCCATTCTCTAAGCATGCTCACTCCTCCCCCCCACTGCTGTCTGCATCGCTTTGCCACTCCTCGATTGTCCATGCTGCACCAACCATCTGGTTGCTTCATTCCTTCAGCAGAGTTCATAGCTGCCACAAAATTATCTCAGCCTTCAGAATTGCAGTCCCCTTCGTCCTGGCTCTAGCCCTCCCGAACTAATTATGCCTTTTGAGTTCCAGTCACCCTCTGTGGACAGAAATTTGAGCCTCTCGTCTCGTCACCTCCAACTCACTCACCCACACAGGGATCTCAACACTAATTCTCTCACGGGCTCCATTCCCGACAGCATCTCTGCGCTGACGAACCTCAAATACCTGTAAGAGGCACACTGGGTTTGCTCCACCTGCGTGCTGCTCTGTCCACTGGATGCTGCATACCATGTGCGCATCGCTGCTGGCACTCCTCCACTGCTCATGCTCTCTGCACGCCCACTCCTTCCCACCTCTGCTGTCTGCATCGCTTCACCACTCTGTGTTCTTCCCTCTTGTTGTAATTCATTCTTAGACCTCCGTTCCTAAACGTCGAAACCCAGTACACCTATTTAACTACCTCGGAATAATATCTGTCACTACACAAATCTGTACAGTCCTTCTGAGTCTTCTGCATTTGCTTGCCTTGCTATACGCCTCTCGAGCTCATCAATCCTAGCAAATCTCTAATGGGTGAGGTGGCAAATTTGCAAGACTACGAGGGAGTTCCAACCAGATAAGGCTGGGATTACAAACTACACCCAACCCGCAAATAACCTACTCGATATAGAATATAGTACACAAAGTGTCGACAGCTTATTTCTAACATCAACCTATTGGGTAGACACATTTCTGCACACGACCAGTTCGTTGTCATAGCGTTGCGCAAGGAGTTTTGGGAACGCCCTATTGTACACGATACTTTTTGCACTTATTGTTTTCCTCTACAAACACGGATCCTTGGCTAGGGGCCGGCTTTACCAGGTACTGATGGACCCTTGGACGTGACCTTGTGGGGACTATTAAATGTGAATTAAAGGTGTGCTTAGTAGCTATGTGACGGAAGCCGCGCCTAGCGTCTGAGACGGTTGCGTCTAGACGCAACGCCTAAGACGCTAGACACATTTCAGGCCAGATTAGACGCATATTAGACGAAAACTCGGGCAGGCCTAAAAAAACGTCCGGGCAGCGAAAAAAAACCTTCTACAGAATTTTTCAGGCTAACCATTTTTTGGGGCAACCCGCGATTTTTTTTTTTTCGGCCTAATTGATTTTTTTTACCCAAACAATTAGTGTCTTCCGTCATTTAGCTTAGTAGCTTCTAGATCCCAATAGGTGTTATCAGCTTAATGATTGCTGCACACCATGTGCGCATCAATGCTGGCACTCCTCCACTGCCCATGCACTCTGCACGCCCTCTCATCTACCTCTTTGCTGTTTGCTCCTATTTCCACTTCACGCTTTTAGAGTACTCACAGCTTCCACTACACCACCCTGTAATCTCCGTCGGTCCTCTACATTCGCTTGCCTTTCTCTATCCCTCCTTAATTGAGAAATCTTTTTAAGCTCTTGCCACTGTCTGTGGACAGGTGTTGTGCAAGCAAGAATGTCCCAGTGAGTAGATTATCACCTTTGGTCTTAGAGGTCGTGGGTTCATCTCTCAGGAGTTGCATACTCTCTTCTCATTATGCCCAACATGACATTCCCACACTCCACCACACTCACCCACAGTGAAGTGTGGTGACAGTTGGCTTTGCCATGTGTCCACTCATCCCATACTCACCTTGCTGGCCACTATGGTGTGCCACATGCTGCCATGTAGGTTGTGCCTCAGTTGCTAGCTTGGCAAGGTTGGCTAGCCTTGCCCTCAGCTTTGAGGTGCTGCAGCTAGCCTCAAGAGTTTAGCCACATATATGTGGCTTCTCACTTGTCTAGAAAGCATCCTTGGCAAAGAACATTGTTCTAGCCTCTCAGGCTTGTACCATCCTCCTACTAAGGATCTCACACCTGTAAGAGGCACACCGCGTCTGCCACTGGGTGCTCCACTGGCACTGCCCATGCTCTTGGCATGCCCACCCCCCCCCCCCCCCCCCCCCCCCCCCCCCCCCCCCCCCCCCCCCCCCCCCCCCCCCCCCCCCCCCCCCCCCCCCCCCCCCCCTCTGCTGTTTGCATCACTTTGCCACTCCTAACTCGTATGTGCTGCATCAACCTTCTGACAGCTTCATCAGTTCAGCAGAGCTCACAACTGCCACTACACTAGCTCAGCATGTACAATCACAGTCCTCTCCATTTGCCTTGCTTTAGCCCTTTTTATAATGATCATGCCTTCCAAATTCCAGCCATCGGGACAGGGATTTGAGCCTCTCCTCTCATCACGTCCAACTCACTCACCCCCACACAGGGTTCTCAACTCCAACTCTCTCAATGGCTCCATTCCCTATGGCATCCACTGGCTCGATGCACTCGCATACCTGTAAGAGGCACCCTGGGTTTTCTCTTTCTATGTGCATATCATCACTGCTGGCCAAGGTGCATAACGTTTTATTTTCCCCGTTTTTTTTTCTTCCAGGCTCATTCTGTATCAAAACGTTTTCATAACAAACGACTAATTTTGTGGGAAAAAAACACCTACTATTTTTCTTATTAGGTTTCTAACCTGCTGTTGTACTAGACAAGACATGAGCAACTGTCAAACTACGTGTTTGAGTCGAAAATGCCGAACATGTCTTGCAACCGAACCAAACATCAAACATTTTTGTAGGTTTAGGGGTGTTCGATGTTCGTTTTGCAGGGGCGAACATTTCACAGATTTCCCGAACATCACCATGTTCGAGGCGAACCCGAAGATGTTCATGGGGTTTCCCTAAGTCATCCAAGACTTTGCTAGGCTGGGGAGCCTAGTGGAAAAAAAAAGCGCCATATCGGTGGGAGAATGACGGGAAACACAATCGGTGTATTGTGGTTGGGTTTTTCTTCCTGGGCTGACGGGAAACACAATCGGTTGGGTGCGAGAATGTTTTCAATATTTCACATTTCGCACGTTTGAATTGATCTGCATTGGACTCTATTCGCGACGGCGATTTCGCAAAATTTGCCCAACCAGCCAGCCCATCCATCCCACCCAAAACCGGCAGTACCACAATGCACCTCCTAATTCCGCCCCATACACATAACTAACGCAAGCAAAAACACACACTCACTTCATACGCTAATCTACTCCCGCTACTACGCTATACCTAATCTGCACACTACATCCAACTCTGAGGAATATATACAACCAGTACGCCAGCTTGGCATGCTATTTTAGACGCGAACACTTTACTGTTCAATGTTCGTCATACCATGCAAAAAAAGGCGCGACGAACCGAACATGTTCGAGTCGAACTGAACAGGCGTTTGAGTTTTCGCTCATGTCTATGTTGTTCCATAGGCATTTGTTTTGTAAGTACGACGAGGTAGCTTTTTGAAGTGTTGGTGATGCACCAGACCAGGGGATGCTGTGAAGCTTTTTTATGGTTATTTCAACATATGAGTATGTATGTGTTACAAATAAACGTATATACTTTGTTTTCCCCAAAAGATACCATCAAACTCAAGGTTCAAAATTACCGTTTTCGTAAAATACGGTCCGTTTTATACGGTCGTTTTCTTACGGAGATGAAAAAAAAAAACTGTCGTTTTTTTTTGTTAGAGAACTTTGTTCACCAAGAAAAGAAAAAAAAAAACAAGGCCAAAAACATTTTCAATCATGCCAACAAGCTCATACATGCAAGAAGGGGTCTGTCCCCTTCATGCTGCTGCATTTCGGGTTCAATTTGGCCCCACTAAGTGGCCGTTTTGTTAGTTAAACAGGAAACACCTCCTGGAATCGATTTAAACCGTTTTTACGACCGAATTTTACGATACCGTTTTGTACGGTAAATTTTCAAAAAAACGGTCGTTTTTTTTTAACCTTGATCAAACTATGTTGAGGAAGACGCTTAGGAAGGAGACGTAGACGCATGCGAAGACGCAGGCCGGTCGGCAGATCTTTTTTTAGTTGAGTGCAATATGAGCTTTTGCACGCCAACCTACCGCTTATTCGCCGGTGGTGAAGGTAAATGAAGTTTTCTGTTTGAAAGTAATTTGTTATGTGTGAGGTGCGCATTTCTATGCTTTATGTTTGGGCGTTTACGGTTCGTGAATCGCCTCGACGGTTCATGAATTATGAGCGTTTTTGTGAAGGGTTGCATTTGTGAGTGTTCATGAGTTTTCGTAAGTGAAGGCGAGTGTTCGTGTCAATCGCATGTTCGGAGTTTCGTGTGTGCTCGTGTTGTTTCGTGTGTTCTGCGAGTCACGAGTGTTCGTGAAAGTGTCGTGAATGCTTGTGAGTCTGTTCGTGAAACGTTCGTGTGATTTCGTGCGAGTTCGTGAGCTTTGAGGTGAAGTTTGGGAGTTTGTGTTTTCATTTGTTTTAATGAGTTCGTTCGTAATTTCGTGTTTGATCGTGAGGCTTAAGGGAATTCGCCTTATCGAGGTGGTCAAGGCTCGAGGCCATGAGCCTGAGCATTGTTGCGCCTTAGGCCCAATCATGCCAATTGTGGCACACGCGCGGCCTGAGGCAGCAATTGAATTCGTTGCCACACGCGCAAGTGTGGCAGTGAAGTGGCGCGAGGGAAAGGACGAGAGCGCGTGGGTCCAGGTTAGATTTCGTGGGACCCTCGAGCTGATTGTCCTTATTACCCAAGAGGAATTTCGCTACGGGGTGTTTCGTGAAGCGTGCGATTAACATTCGACACTGGCGCGAAGTGTGCGAGGGAAGTTTCGACGACAGCTTAATTTCGTCGTGTAAATGCGCGATTTCTTCAGGAGAACTTGTGAGCTGTCACTAGTGGTCGCCACGAAGCACCACGAGCGTCCACGAGACTTCGCGAACAAGTATGGCCCACATAAACGTTCGTGGGCGAGTATGTTCCAACTGATTTCGCGTGGTGAAAGTTGGTAATTCGGAGTATGTTGCTAGCTGTTGTTTTGGTGCGCTTTTAGCTTTCGCTTTTGGTGGGTTAGCATTAATCTGTGCTTACGTTTGTTTGTGATCAACCTTTTGTGAATCAAATATTCTCTATCATCGTATTGACGTGAGGGGAATTATCTGCACACGAGCCAATCAGTCAATTAACGCAGTGCAACGGAGTTTGTGACTACTCTAGAGCACACGATTAGTTTCACACTTGAGAAACCCCTCTACAAACACGGACCCTTGGTTAGGGGCTGGTTTTACCAGGCATCCGAGGACCCTTGGAGGTGACCCCGTGGGGATAACTGAGTGGTGCCTAAAGGTGTGCTTAGAGGTTCCTAGTCTGAATAGTAGTTAACATTTTGGGCTACCCGAAAAAAGAAAAAAGAAAAAAAAAGTTGGATACGTTTTCTATCATGGCCACAATCGGAAACATGCAAGAAAAGATTTCGTCCTCTTCCTCCTACTGACTTTCGCCATCAACGTTGTCCCTTTTATCAAAGTGAAATCATTATTGGAATTGATTAAAACCGGTTAGAATGACGGCTTTTACCAAACTACTTTTACGGGTGTTTTTAAAAAACAAACAAACAAAAACTCTGCATGCCCACTCATCCCCCCCTCTGCTGTCCGCATCACTTTGTCACTCCTCAATCGTCCATGCTGCATCGACCTTTTGGTAAGACAAGGGCAACGAGGCGAGTAAAAAACTCGAGTCGTTTTTATTACTCGTTTTAGGCGAATAACGAGTAGGGCAAATCGCATTTTTTCCTCGTCCGAGGCGAAGCGAGTAATGCTCTCGAGTAAAAAATACTCGCCTTTTACTCGTGTTTTCATTGAGTAATTGTGATCTCGCGAGTACAGATTGTACTCGCGATTAATTTGATACTCCTCTTGTCCAGATCCCCGCAGCAGTGGGTGTGAAGAATCAACATTTCTAGATCTGACGGACCATTTCAGTACAACCCGCCAGCCTACTAGATCTAGCGTTTTAGATCGTGCACGGCCATTATGCGACCAATTAGAGGCCAACTATGTAAATCTATCTATGTAGATCTAGTCTAGCAATCAACTAACATTTTATATCTGCTTTTGTAGATCGCCCTGGACGACTATTAGTCAAGCGTAATTAGGTAACTTGCACGCATGTAATAACTCGTTAAAAACGCTTTAATATGGTTCCAAGAGGTCTTTGGTTCTAAAGAAACGTCGTTTTAGACGGTCGTTATCAAACTAGCGGGGCACCAAACCATGGGACCATAACTAAGCAGGACGAAGGGGAAGCTGGGTACTAATTCATCAAGTTCTGCACATAGTTGTTAGCCCTTCCTTGCATGTTGCCCTTTGTGGCCATGATTGTGAAAGTATTCAACCATTTTTTCTTTCCTTCGTTATTTGTGACCTGGGTTCTCAAGCAAAAGAACAGCTGATTTTTTTTATATGATCGTAAATAACGGACTGTTTTTTACGAGTCTCTCGTCTCATCACGTCCAACTCACTCAACCCTACACAGTGATCTCAGCTCCAACTCGCTCGTGGGCTCCATTCCCGACAGCATCTCTGCGCTCGCGGCACTCGCATCTCTGTAAGAGGTGCACTGGGTTTGCTCCACCTGCGTGCTCCACCTGCAGAACTCAAATCTGCAACTACAGAGTCAATCTTTGCAATCTCTGTCATTCCTGTGCACCCGCTTGCCTTGCAATAGCCCTTAAGTGATCAATCATTTTAAGTCCCTGCCACCCTTTGTGGATAGGCTTCTGAGCCTCTCGCCTCACCACGTCCAACTCCCTCACCCACACAGGGATCTGAGCTCTAACTCCCTCACCGTCTCCATTCCCGACAGCATCTCTGCGCTCAAAGCACTCGCATCTCTGTAAGAGGCACACTGGGTTTGCTCCACCTGCGTGCCGCTCTGTCCACTGGGTGCTGCATGCCATGTGCGCATCACTGCTGGCACTCCTCCACTGCCCATGCACTCAACACACTGGTTCCATCCGTTGCCGTTTGCATCCATTTGCCACTCCTTGTTCTGCCCTACTGCACCAACCTACTTGCTGTACTTCGTTGAACCTACGTGTTGTTTTGAACTCATTCCCGCCAGTACACAATCTCAACCTGTACAATCTCGGTCTCTTCTCTGCATCTGTTTGCCTTGCTGATGCTCCTGATTAATCAATCCTTCCAAGTTCCAGCCACCCTATGTAAACGGGGTGTGAGCCTCTCGTCTCATCACGTCCGAATCACTCAACTCAACCCCACACAGGAATCTCAGCTCTAACTATCTCGCAGGCTCCATTCCCAGCAGCATCTCCGCACTCACGGTAGTCACATACCTGTGAGTGGCACACTGTTCTTCCTGTGGGCTGCTCTGTTCACTGGTAACTGGTTGCTGCATTCCATGTGCGCATCACTGCCGGCACTCGTCCACTGCCCATGCACTCTGTACGGCCACTCTGCACCCCCTCTGGTGTCTTCAGCACATTGCTCCTTCATTTTTTTTATTCAACTTCTTGTTCTTGTCAATTTACTCAAATGTTTACTGCTTCTGCAAAACTCAATACCGCAACTACAGAGTCAATCTTTGCAATCTCTGTCATTCCTGTGCACCCGCTTTTCTTGCAATAGCCCTTCCAAAGTGATCAATCATTTTAAGTCCCTGCCACCCTTTGTGGATAGGCTTCTGAGCCTCTCGCCTCACCACGTCCAACTCCCTCACCCACACAGGGATCTGAGCTCTAACTCCCTCACCGGCTCCATTCCCAACAGCATCTCGGAACTCTTATATCTCGGGACACTGTAAGCCGCACACTGGGTTTGCTCCACCTGCGTGCTGATCTGTCCACTGGGTGCTGCATGCCATGTGCGCATCACTGCTGACACTCCTCCACTGCCCATGCACTCTGCATGCCCACTCCTCCCCTCCTCTGCACGCTGAATCGCATTGTGACTTCATGTTCATCCCTGCTGTTGTACTTCAGATTCTCCTTTTGTTCCTGAATTGGCAGAACTCAAATCCATGAGTTGGCAGAACTCAAATCCCTGAATCGGCAGAACTCAGATCCCTGAATTGGCAGAACTCAAATCCCTGAATTGGCAGAACTCAAATCCCTGAATCGGCAGAACTCAAAACTACGATTACTGATTCTCAACCTCAGCAATTTCATTCAGTCCTCTGCATTTGGTCGTTTTGCTATTGCAATTTCAAACCAATCAATCCTTATAAGTTCCAGCCACTGCATCTTTCCTACCTGCTAAACCAACCATCTGGCTGGTCTTGATTGAATTCACGCTTTCGTTGCTTTAGCAAAACTTATAAGTGCTACACAATTTTAACCTTGTGTATTCAACCGCTCCTCTAGATGTCCATACTAATCATGTTGTGCTCTTCTGTACAGGGATGTGCACCAAAATGAACTTTCCGGAATCATTCCAGCCACACTTGGGAGTCTTGCTCAATTGGACTACCTGTAAGCTGCGTAGCTTTTCTGCATGCTGTGTGCACATCACTGCTGTCTGGCATTCCTCACTTTTTATGTGCTTGCGTATCCACTGCGTACCGGACCTCTCCCAAGAAACATTCAGCGTATCTATGCTAGCGTATCATATCCAAACAGCGTGCATTCCAACTTAGCCTCCACTGGCGACAATGCAGACCCGAGCCGCTTGCGACGCTGCTGCAGAGCTGCACCTCCAACACAACGCCTTTGGTGGGAAGTAAAGGCTCCCCACTACAACGATTGTCGGCACCATGTGGCAAACGAACGGGTGCTCGGCGTGCCCCTCGTGTAGGTGCAGTGCAGCATGGTACAGGCATATCGCCTCATCCGTCGCTGTTATCTTCGCGGCCACCTCTCCCTTAAGTAATCCATAGCGTTTTGCTTGTTAGGGGTGTGCCCTCCAACCGAAGAAATCGTGGCGCTCCCCGCTCTCGCCTTCTCAGCCCCCAGCAGTCTTCGTACTTGCTGCTTCACGAGTAGCTCTCTCCACCTCCTTGAGAACGGTCGGACAAATTCGCACTTCGTGGCATCCTTAGTTTGGCCACTTGGTGAAATGCATAGTGCAACGACCATGGCTATGACTAATAGTGTGGTTACATGAGCGACACTCCACCAGCTTCCCTTTTACTTCTTCCTCGGAATATTCGCAGTATTGGAATGAGTGGAAACCGATTCTTACACAATCGCCGCATTCGAAGAGTTTCCCACTGATTTCTCATTGCTGATGCCGGCGCCAACATTACTAGAAGGTGTCTAGTCTCGGGTCCAGATCTCAAAACCCATCGTCATCGGCCTCATAGCACAACTCCTCCAGTGTGCGTGCGGCCCCTGCTGCGAGGAGGCTCCTGCCGCTCGTGTTCTGTGCCATCCATGACTTAATAGCCAAAATTTGGCTGTCAGAAAACTATGGTTAATAACCAGAGCTATATGACAGGGAAGTGTAGCGGTGTACGTTGGAGTGGTGTACATTTGTACGTAAGCAAGACGCATCTAAGGAGAGAGGGCGGAAGGGCCAAGCCTGGCAGTTGGGGTTCGGAAAGGGGCAACCTGACAGGAGAGGGTGGCAAAGTGCAAGTGTGGCAGCCGGGCGGTAACAGGACTGTGAAAAAGGGTTACATTGGGGGTGGCGAATGATTGGTGCTTAAGTGCATGCATTTTTTGTGTTTTCTTTTCTGCAAACGCCGAGCCCGTGCGAAGCTGGAAGTCACTGTAACCAGCTGGATGTGGTTAGAAAATCTTGCTGGCCTAGATCTAGAAGGAACATTCGTTGAGTTTCCTCTTCAAGCCTAGGATAGGATGAGGTAGACAAGGGTCGTGCGGGCCATGGGACTGCCATTGCTTGTATGTTTCCATTTCTTACTGTGCTATATTCTTGAAGCTAAACAGTAGAAGGCGGAGCCATAACAAGCACTCGAATGGGGTAGGAGGGGACTCGAATGTGAAGGGGGTTGAATCAATGGCAGCCAGAAATAAGGGAAAGCAGAAAGTGGGGTAAGGAGTCAAGTGAGCAAGGGCGGGCAGGAAGGGAAGGGTGAGGAAGGAGGGTTGTGGAAGCAGCAAAAAGAAGGCAGCAGGAAGAGGCATGAGAGGAGGAGCAGAGAGAGGCAGTACTGAGCAGGGCTGAAGGGAGATTCCGACATGGCGCATGACGAAATCGCGAAGTCGTCACGACCAAAGAAAACAAATAAAACCGGGCTGTCGAACACGATGGCTGTTGGGATGACGCATAAAGTTTTGGGCATCTGTGAAATGTTGATGTTGTTTTCTTGTAACTCAACCTCCGCAAATCAATGTGGTATTTAAACTCACAGGACATCCACTGTGCGGTGTGAACGAGGCTTGGTCCGGACATCCAATTTGACGGACGATGGCCCCGTTTAGTGACGAGGAGATAGCTAATAAGGATTTAAAGCTTGAAAATGATCTCCAATCCCCATTTCTTACCTGAATTTGAACTTGCACTCAAGTTGCCCCTCCGAGCAGAGATCAAACAGGTCAAATTGGCCTAACAGGATTTTGTCAAACCAAAAAGATAAAAACATAACTCTACTTTGGTTCCACACGAACCGGTTTGCCTAAACCGAACCAAGGTTCGGTTTAGCCATGCCTAGTTGACAGCTATCTAAATCTGTTTCTTGTCTTGTGCATGCAACCATCCGCACACAAGTTGCCCAAGCATATTCTCTCCTGTGCCGATCTGCCCATTTCCACTGCAGCAACACATCTGGCACCAGCCTCACTTGTCCTGCTGCTGACAGCACCACCTGCGCCCAAACCTTATCGCCAAAGGCGGCCTTCTGCCAAGATTGTGGCACCACCTGTTCTGCATGCCAGCAAGAAACAGGTTAGTGGGGTTCATGAAGCGGTGCCTAGTTTACTTGAATCACCCCCACTTCTACCATGCTTGTGCTGTTGTGAATGGCAGTTCATTCTCTTTGCTCAGATTACATCGAATCTCTTTGCTCAGCTGACATGCTTTTGTTGTGCTCATGCAGCAGCAGCAGCATCTGGAGGTGGAGGGGGTGTATCAGTGGGAGGCATCATCGGCATTGCTGTTGCTGCTGTGGTCGTTCTCCTCCTGCTTCTGGCTGCCATGTTGCTCTGCTTCAGGCACCAGAAGCGGCAAAGCTCAAAATGTAGGAGAAGCAGGATTGGTTCTCCATGTGTTCAGCTCAGCTCCCACCTCCACACCTTCTCAACGTTCCTTGTTAAGATGGTTCCTCTTCATGTCTACTCATTTTATATGCGTGTGCTCGATAACAACAAGGCAAGACAAGGCGAGGGCTCGCTCATTACCTCCTCACTCTTCGCCCCCCACCCCACCGCCATGCCCAGGGGCCAGCCTGGCAGTGGCGCACTGCAAGGAGTTCTCGCTAAAGGACGTCCTCAGGGCCACCAACGACTGGTCTCAGGACAACCTGCTTGGCTCGGGTGCCTTTGGTGATGTCTACAAGGGCGTCTGTCCTTGTGATGGCACCACACCCTGGGCTGTGAAGCGCGCCAAGTTCATGGGCGCGGAATTCCAGGGGGAGGTGAGTGCCGCATATGGGGAGATGGCTGGACTACAGACTCCGTCAGTCAACATGGGGATAAGACAATTCAGTCTTCCATTACTTTCAAACAGAAGGACGCTTCATCTAAGAATGTGCTATCTAGTTTGATCAGGACTATTCAGCTTCCCTAAGCTGAGCGAGCAGAATCACTGTTCCTCCTTCTCTTCTCAACCTACTCTTTCTTTCCTGCCGCCTTCCTCCTGTTCCCGTGTGCCGGTTCTCACTTCCTCCAGGTCATACAAATGGCCGACAAGAACCATCCCAACATTGTGCGACTGCTTGGGTTTGCGGTGGGAGGGGACGTCAGGTCTCAGATAGACCAAGTCCTCATCTACGAGTTTGTGCCCAATGGTGACCTCCATATGTGGATAGGACCAAGTAAGTGTGCAAGTTGTTGTTTCGCATTCCCTTGTACAATGTTACTCGTGGTAGGCCACTCATGCTGCCTGGTGATGCTTGTCGTGAAACTCATCCCGTGGCTTGTTGCAGATGCACCTTTTTCTCTGAGTCTGAAGCAACGGCTAGACATCCTCATTGGTGTTGCACGTGGCTTTGAGTACCTCCATAGCTTTGGCATTGTGCATCGCGACATTAAACCCGCCAACATCCTCATCACCAGCGACATGCAGGCAAGCGCGGTTGCAGCATCTCACACTGCATAACAAGATGCTTCTGTGGAAAGCAACTAGCCACGAGAGTTGATAGGAAAAGGCAGAGCTATGCCAAAATAATTGGTTGTTCTAGTTTGGCTCATCTAGTCTCGCTTTTTATCTAGTTCTGCATATGGCTCACGCTCACTTACACGTTCGTGTTTCTTGTGTTTGGATGCAACCAGCGTATGTCGTTTGTTTTGTCACCATTGTTGTTTCTTTCTTTTGTGCTGGTGCATTCTTAATATCACATTTATCCAACCACCCATCAGCCCAAGATTGCAGATTTTGGGCTGGTGAGGGTGGAAGAGGGCACGACAGTGGGCACGACTCGAATCATGGGAACACCGGGCTATGTGGATCCGGTTTACAACCGGACTTCCAAGGCCACCACAGCCAGCGATGTCTACAGGTGAGCAAAGAGCCATATAGAGATCGTGCTATGTGAGCCAGAAGACTCTGGGAGTTGGCTCAAATAAACAAGACTCCCAGGAATTAAAAGAGTGGCAGTAACCTGTCAGATGTCATGTCGATATTGGCTTATGCATCAAACTTGCACCTGGAACAAGCATGTCATGGAACACCACTGAAATCTTCAACAGGTTATTTGGATTCACACAATAGAGTTGTCATATGCATGTCACCATTGCCGTGCTCTCACCATCACATTGCTCTCACCACCTCTTGCACGTTGCAGCTTTGGTGTGCTCATGCTTGTGGTGCTCACTGGACGGTTTTCACTTTTCGAGGATGCTGGGGAGACCAAGCACATCGTGGTGTGGGTAAGTTCCACTCAGGAAGCTTGTTTCATGTTGCCATAATCTCATTCTTCCGATTGAAGTGATATATTCTTCTTAATAGGCTGACTGATGTGCATTTCACCTTTACAAAATTGCAATTTTGTCCATCCTGTTCCACTCTCTCAGGTATCCGAGTGCCTGTCATCGGGTGGTTTAGAAAGCCTCAAGCACCCCACCATGGACGCCCCTGGGGATGTTGTGCAGCGCTTGGCTGAGCTGGCAGTGAGTTGCACCGTGGAGCGCACTGCAAGCCGCCCAAGCATGGCGCACATTGCCACCCAGCTGCAGGCTGTCAGGGAGGAGGTGTTGGGGAAAGAGGAATCTGGCGCTGCCATCAAGGTGGATGCGCAGGTCCAGGAGATGAAGGATGCTGTTGCGGGTGAGGACAGCCTGGAGGCACAAATTCAAATGATTGAGGATAGGTGCAGCTTCATCTCTGAACACCCAGTCTAGGATTGGGATGGGGTTATCGTGGTTCATATGTGGTGACATTGTTGCATTGTATGCATCATTCCAGCCTCCTGATTGCTTTGGGGGGCCCAAGGGACTGCCCTGTTGTTTGTGATACTTATCGTTACTTGCTCATTTTTTGAGACACACTCTTGCTTCATCTGGGTTTCCAACGTCTTGCATAGAAGCAAAGCATATCAAGTCCTCAGAGTGTGGCACAACAACACACACTTCAGCTGCACCCTCATGCACCTAAATTCAAGAGCAAATATTTGAAGGCTTACATGGACGAAAATGGAATTATTCATGAATTCTTCGTCACCTATGCCCATTTTCAACAAGGAGTTGTCAGATGCATTAACATTATAATTTTTAAACACACATGTAGTGTTTTTTAAAATTGTGTATTGTGAAAGCGAAGCTGCTTGTACTGCACAATTGGCATCGTCGAAGCGCGCTAAACGCCCTTCTCCAACTACAAAAACCGTGGGTTGGAGCTCATTTCCCTCCACCCACGTTTCTCAATTTTCAAACGGTTCACTCAACATTTTCCGCTCGAGTAGTTTTTCCCTCCAAGCTGGCTAGGATTAAATCGCTTCCTAGAGGCGAGTCACCCTCTACTTTACTCAGCGACATTTTCAACTTCAATCGCTCAACGATGGCACCTACGCCGACACTTAACAACGGGAACTCATCAACCCCCGCTTCCGACTCCGACCGTAACGCCCGCGATTCTGCGGGCGAACGCCGTAACAAGCGTCGGGCAGAAGACGGACCTTCCGCCCCGACTGCAGTGGACGTGCTGCTGGGCGGGCTCGAGGTCAACAAAAACGCCGAAACCCAGCAGCACCCTTCGGTCCCTGTGGCGCCAGTGGCGCCTGTGGCGCCAGTGGCACCTGTGGCGCAAGTGGCGACGGGGACTGGCGCGGCACACGCGACTGACGCCGAGCACACGCCAGCACCCGCTGCTGGACCGTCGCGTCAGCGTCAGAGGAGGCGGACTGCAGTCTCCTCGTCTGACGCGACCGCCGCCCCTGCGCTGACGCAGGCGTTGACCCCGGACCAGGTCAACGCGCTGCTGTCCCTTCTACAGCAGCAACCCGTCAGCGTTACAGCCGCGGAAACTGCACTACCCGCCGCATGTGCGTCGGCTAAAAAAGAAACTGCAAAAAAGGAGAAAGGCACACGGGGAGCACGGACGAACCGGCATGACAACGACGCAGCGACTGCCGCTCCCCCTGCTCCAGCGGTCGACAACGACACCGACGACTCTGAAGACGAAGCCGGTGAGGCTCCAGTCAACAATGTTAATTTTATTGGCACGGAAAACCTTCCCCCCCTCCCTTCTTCTAATCTTACCTTCTCGGCGGCAACCTTCGTCAACGACTCCGTGCGAGAGCAAGCGGAGCTACTGGAGGACCTTCGGGCTGTGAAAATAATCAGAAGAGGAAAAATGGAATGACTAAGTCAGAAATGGGTACAAATAGGAAACCCTAATTGGGTTGTACCCCCTATGGGATACCCCACTATAGCCTACAGAAACAAGTAAGCTATATGTTCTGACACACCCCCATAGGCACAGTGGGGGAGAACAAGGGGTCACAAGACCAGTCAAGCAAAGCAAAGCAAAGCTCAGGGTGGATCACAAAGTCACCACGCATTCCGAGCACATGTTCTAAGGCCAGAAGGCCAGTTCACATGCAAGATCATATATAGAGATATACAAGAATCGAGCAAGCAAGAGTATATATAGGTGAAGGTACAAGCAAGGTCAAGAGGAGAGCAAGTGAGGCAAGACAGGCACAAGACCCAGCTGCGTACAACAGCGCTGATGATCACAAGGCGCAAGTGCCTTGGTGAAGACATCAGCTGTGTTGGCCTCAGAGGCCACGTACGCAAGTCGCAACTGTCCACGCTGCTGTAGCTCACGAGCAAGAAAGTAGCGGAGAGCAATGTGCTTCGTTCTGTGCTCCAGTCGCTGCTCTCGACACAAGGCAAGCATGGCCTTGTTGTCTACGTACAGGACTGGAGGAGAACGAGGCTGCTCTCCAAGGTCGGTCAGCAGGTAGGTGAGCCAGCGTAACTCCTGAGCAGCCATAGCCCCAGCGTAGATCTCAGCCTCACAACTGGAGCCGAGAACAGAAGACGAGCGGGTAGCCCGCCACGAGACAGAGCCGGAACCAAGACTGAAGGTGTAACCCTGTGACGACCGCTGCGTAGCCTGGTCGTCAGCCCAAGAAGCGTCTGCGTGCCCAGTGAGGACCACTGGACTGCGCCCTCCAAGCACTAGCCCCATGCCCGACGTACTGCACAAGTAGCGCAACACCCTCTTCGCTGCAGCCATGTGCTCTGGTCGGTGTCTCCCAGGAGCAACAAAGCGTGCAAGAATGCTAAGAGGGTATGCGAGGTCAGGTCGAGTGCAGGTCATCAGGTACATGAGGCAGCCAACAAGCTCTGCAAACGGGCCACTCGACTCTACGGACTCATCCGAAGGCAGAGCTGAGAGCGAGTGGCGAGTAGGCAGAGGAGTGGCCTGAGGCGAGGAGTACGTGAAGCCGAAGCGCTGAAGGACCTGCTGCACCATGTGTGACTGAGTCAGGGTAATGGTGCGGCGTGCTCTGTCCCGGGTGATCTGCAGGCCAAGGTAGCTGCGCAGTTCACCCAGGTCAGTGCACGTGTGTCTCTTCTGCAGCTCGGACTTCACGTAGGCGAGTCCAGCAGTGTCAGCTGTGGCAAAGACCAAGTCGTCGACGTACACGAGGATGTAGAACGGCGGCAGAGAGGTGTCGGTGCGCAGAAACAGCGACGGGTCGGCAGTGGAAGGAGCAAACCCAAGTGCCGCAAGCGTAGTCCTCAGTGTGTCGTGCCACTCACGTGGCGCCTGGCGGAGACCGTACACTGGACGCCGGAGACTCCACTGGGTACCAGGAGGGAAAGACCCAGTGAAGCCAGGAGGGCGGCGCAGCCAGATCTCCTCGTGCAGGCTGCCCTGCAAGAAAGCTGTGCTGAAGTCGAGAGAGTGCAGCTCGTAGTCACGGTGAGCAGCAACGTGAAGCAGAACCCGAAGAGTGGTCATCTTCGGGGTGGGGGAGAAGGTCTGAAAGTAGTCAACCCCCTGCCGCTGACTGAAGCCACGAGCCACGTAACGCGCCTTGAAGACAGGCGGAGAACCCGGCGGCCGCTTCACCCTGAAAATCCACATGCCACTGACGATGTTCGCCCGAGGAGGGGGAACAGCGTCAACGTAGGTGCCTGTGGACTTCCAGGAAGCCATCTCTGCATCCATAGCTGCCTGCCACTGAGAGGAGTAGGGACCCTCTATCGCCTCCGCGTAAGAGCGCGGAGTCGGGATGTCTGGTGCATCCGGGTCTCCCTCAGGGGCTAGCAGTACAGACGCGAGACGAGGTGAAGCGACGGCCAGACACTGGAACTCCTCCTGCCTGTCCTCAAGGACGTCCGTGCCAAGGGCACACTCACCCCCGACGGACGGAGGACAGGCGGACTCAGACCCAGTGACAAGACGAGCAGCGTAGTCGAGACGACAGCGCGCAGCAAAGTCTACAAGCTCAGTGACAAGGGCAGACGCAGCAGACGACTCGAAGGAAGGGTCAGTGACAGCAGTAGCAAGGAGACGTGTGACAGTAGGACTGGCAGCACGAAGAGAGTCCGACTCCGGGTCGGCAAGAGCAGGAAGAGAGGAAGCAGGAGGAGAAGGCAAAGGGGCACGCAGAGGAGCAGTGGACGGACGCAGTGACATCCGGTGCGTGCCAGGGACAGGAGGAGGACGCTGACGCGAACCGCGACCACTAGCGCGCGCAGGACGAACAGGCGACGCAGGACGAGACGCAGGCTCACGACGCTCAGTAAGACCTCCAGTCCGACCAGCGTAGGGAGAAGGAGCAGGCAAAGGGGAGGCAGGCTGTAGCTGTGGCTGTGACCGGACAGGCTGCGGACCCGCTAAGGGAGGAGGAGGAGGTGTAAGACCAAGAACCTGCTGGAGGAGCGGAACGAAGTACGGTCGGGGCCGCGCGGCGACGCCAGAAACAGCAGGAACAGCAGCAGCAGCTCCGGCCGGAGCACCCACTCCAGCAGCACCACCAGTAGCACCACCAGAAGCTCCAGAACCTCCAGCAGCAGCACCAGGAGCACTGGCAGTCGGATCGCCAACGGCAGGCTCAGCGCCAACCCCCTCAGTAGTACCAGCTCCAGGAGAACTCTCAGACCCAGCAGCTCCAGCACCCAAAGTACGAGCACCGCCGGGACGCGCGACAGTAGTACCCTCTGCAGCCGAAGAACCACCAGCACCAGCAGCACGCCTCCAGCGCCTGGCAAACCACTCACGCAGCTCCGGTGGGGAGAGTGGCTCCCGTCGAGACGAAGCACCCTCAGGCTCAGCACCCCCAGGCACAGCAACCCCAGGCTCAGCACCCCCAGGCTGAGCACCCCTAGGCTCAGCACCCCCAGGCTCAGCACCCCCAGGCTCAGCACCCCTAGGCTCAGCACCCCCAGGCTCAGCACCCCCAGGCTCAGTACCCCCAGACTCCGCACCCCCAGGCTCAGCACCCCCAGACTCCGCAACCCCAGGCTCGGCACCTCTAGACTCAGCACCCCCAGGCACAGCACCCTCAGACGCCGCACCCCCAGGCTCAGCTCCAGCAGCAGCACCAGAGTCACCAGTGACCTCGACAGGCTCGACCGCGTCTACCTGGGACACACCTGAAGGGGCAGGACCCTGAGGGGGGAGGGGGACTACCGGGGGGGGACCTGGTACCAAGAAGAGCGGGGGTGGGGGGAGGGAAGGAGTGCGGTAGGGGAAGAGGCTGTAGTAGGGTACCGACTCGTCGAACGTGACGTCCTGGGAGGACAGAACACGGCGAGAGGTGGGGTGGTAGAACTGCCACCCAGGGGCGTCGGGGGGGAACCCCAGGAAGACGCAGGGAGCAGCGCGAGGGGACAGCTTGTCCGCAGACAAGTCGCGGACAAACGCCCGAGATCCCCAGACCCGGAACACCGACGCATCGCCAACCTTCCCCGTCCACATCAAGACTGGGGACATCGCGGGCCGAGAGACCCGGGGGTGAAGGTTGATCTGATGCGCGGCGTACCTGACCGCAAACGGCCACAGAAAATGGGGGGCAGCCGCATGCATCATGGACGTACGAGCGACGTCCATGACCATGCCAATGCGGCGCTCAGCAATCCCATTCTGCTGTGGTGAGTCCGGAAGCGTGAAGGTCTGACGGATGCCTCGCACACGACAGTAGGCACTCAGGAGGCCAGAGGAGAACTCTCCGCCTCTGTCCGAGTGCAGACGCAAAACAGGGAAGTCAGAGCCAAAGCTCTTCCGAAGCTGGAGACGAGCTGCGCGGATCCAGTCGATCAACACCTCAGTGACCTCACCCTTGCTGCGCAAGGGGAAGACTGTGGTGTAACGCGAGTAGTCGTCAACCACCAGCAGGAAGTAGCGCTCCTGACCCTGTCCACGGACGCGGGCTGGGCCCCACACGTCCATGTGAAGCGTCTGCAACGGGGCCTCTGTCGGAGGAAACTGGGAGGAGTGAGGGGCAGCACGCTGGCGCCCCTCGACACAGGGGACACAGGGAGGGCCAGGGCCCGGAGGAAAGGGAGGGAGGGACCGGGGAAGACCAGACACAAGGACTCGCGAGGCCATGCCTCTGAGCCGAAGCAGAGAGGGGTGGCCAAGGCGGTGGTGCCAGAGAAGGGACTCGTGAGACAGACGACGACACGAGCAGGGGGCAGACTCAGGACCTGACCTGGACGCTGCAGCAAACACCTGACCAGAGGAAGGGACCCTACCAGACGTAGTACCTGGAGGAGAAGCAGTGGTCAGTGTGTACAGGCTCGACCCTGGCCGACGTGTAAACGTAGCCAGGTGGCGACCCGTATCCGCCTCAGTGCAGTGAGTCACCCGCTGACGAGCTGGGGTGAACTGGTGGACACCCGCATCCTGGAGGTCAGCACCGCTCACCAAGTTCGTCGAGAACGAGGGAAGGTAGAGACCAGTCAGGGTGCCAGAGGGGGCCGCCGGACACGGGAGGACAGTGGAGAAGCGAGACAGGACAGGCCCCCCAGAGGGGTCAGCCAGGGACACCGCAACCGGCCGACTCAGCGGCGTGAGAGTGGTGCGGTCCCTAAAGAAAGAGCGAGACGCTCCAGAGTCAAGGGTGAAGGTGTGAGAGGCCGAAGCCGACACAGTACCTGAGAGGGCGGACTCACCAGTACCTGAGAGTACAGACGCACTGGCACCTAGAGCAGCAGCCTCACTAGTACCTGACGCGGCAGTACCAATGCCCGGGTCGGGCGGGAAACACCGGTAACAGTCATCCTCATCACTACCAGTCACAGCATACATAGCAGAGAGAATAGCATCAAAATCAAGATCATAAATAGCTACACCAGCCCTAGACAGCTCTCCCCAGCGGGGGATCTCAGCGGCCTCCGGAAAATGCTGACGCCAAGCGTCGGTCAGGCGGCCAAAGCAGCGACGGGCTGTGTGGGCGCCTCCACACCTCTCCCCTGCACGCTCACCGCTGCGAAGAACGTAGGGGCAGGGACCAAGCGCACCACCGCGCTGACGCTGCAAGTACCACTCACGGAGCTGCTGAGGGCCGGGGACGGTGCGAGAGCGCTGCTGCTGCTGCGTCTGCTGCTGCGGCTGCTGCTGCTGCTGCTGCTGGCGCTGACCACCCCCAGCGCCGCTCCGCTGGGACGAGCCACTACGACCCCCGCCTCCACCGCCACCCCCGCCTCCACCGCCACCCCCGTCTCCACCGCCACCGCCCCCACCAGGACCGTCGCTCCCACCGCTCCCACCGCCTCCACCGCTACCACCTCCGCCGCTACCTCCGCCTCCACCGCCGCCACTAGTACCTCCACTCCCGCCACCACCCCCACCGCCACCCCCACTCCCCCCTCCACCCCCACCGCCTCCTCCACCGCCCCCTCTGGCTCCACCCGCTCCCTTGCCCCCCTTGCCCTTGCCAGTGCGGCGTCTGCCGCTGGGGGCAGACGCCGCGCCGTCCGACTCAAAACCAACGAGGTCGGCCGCAGCGGCAGAGGCGACAGAGGGCAGCAGGGGGGAAGGACCACACCCCTCAAAGATGGGGGTGCGAGGGTCACCCCGAGAGGCCCCTACAGCGACAATACTCTTCTCAGCCGCTAGCAGGGACTCCTCAAGGAGGTCGACAGTGAGAGTGGTGGGACAGACAGAGAGAAACTGGTCCCTAACGACACGAAGGGACTCAGGGAGACGGGTGACGAGAAAGTAGAGAGTGATGTACATAGGAGGAGGGTTCGCAGCGCGGAACTCAGCAGGAAGGGCAGCGCGGTAGCGGGTGTCACTAGCGCGGAGGTGGGTAACGAGGTCAGCAACAGTGGGAAAGGAAGCGAGGTCAGGGAAGAGAAACGGTAGCATGAGGCGGCTAAGGGTAGCGGAGGAAGGGGAGGAGTAGCGCGCAACTACAGCGTCGTACAAGGCCTGCGCGGTCTTGCACTGACTAAAGTGGGCACGCTCAGAGGAAGGGAGGTGGCGACGCACAGCAAGACGTGCAGCAGCATCGCGGGTCGCCCACTTGGAGCGAACGGCAGAGTCAGCATCAGCAGGCGGGGCAGGGACAGCGCCAGAGACAAAGTCAAAGAGAGAGACCTCATCTACCGCATCACACAGTAAGTACAGCTGCAGATCCTCGATCCAGACGGCAAAGTCAATGGCCCTCCCCTCAGCGTCAAAAGTGAGAACATTGGGGGTGGCCATGGCAGCAGCTGAAAGTCTCACCGGGATGGGAGAATCGGGTAGGTCAGCAGCAGGCGGCTCGGGCTGCTCGTGCGGCTCGGGCGGCTCGGGCGGCTCGGGCGGCTCGGGCGGCTCGGGCGGCTCGGGCAGCTCAGGTACCGGGCGGCTCGGCTACTGCGGGGCGGCTCGGCTGCTGTAGGGCGGCTCGGCTGCTGCTGGGCGGCTCGGCTGCTGCTGGGCGGCTCGGCTGCTGCTGGGCGGCTCGGCTGCTGCTGGTCGGCTCGGATGCTGCTGGGCGGCTCGGCTGCTGCTGGGCGGCTCGGCTGCAGTGTAGTGGCGAGGCCGGGACAAGGCCGGCGGTAGGGCCGCGTAGGAGCCGGGGCAGGGCCGTGGTGGAGCCGGCGGCAGGGCCGGCGGTAGGGCCGGCGGTAGGGCCGCGTGGGAGCCGGGGCAGGGCCGAGTAGGGGCCGGCGCAGGGCCGAGTGAGGGCCGGCGCGGGGCCGAGTAGGAGCCGGTGGCGGGGCCGTGTAGGAGCCGGGGCCGGGCCGAGTAGGAGCCGGCGGCGGGGCCGTGTAGGAGCCGGGGCCGGGCCGAGTAGGAGGCCGGCGCGGGGCCGCGTAAGGGGCCGAGCAGGAGCCGGCGATAGGGCCGCGTAGGAGCCGGCGGCGGGGCCGCGCAGGAGCCGGGGCAGGGCCGTGTAGGAGGCCGGTGCGGGGCCGCGGAAGGGGCCGGTGGCGGGGCCGCGTAAGGGGCCGGCGGAGAGGGCCGCGTAGGAGCCGGGACGGGGCCGCGTGAGAGCCGGCGCGGGGCCGCGTAGGAGCCGGCGGCGCGGGGCCGCGTAAGGGGCCGGCGCGGGGCCGCGTAAGGGGCCGGCGCGTGGCCGCGTAGGAGCCGGCGGCGCAGGGCCGCGTAAGGGGCCAGCGCGGGGCCGCGTAAGGGGCTGGCGGCGGGGCCGCGTAGGGGTCAGGGCGGCGAGGCCGCAGGGGAGAGGGCGACCCGAAGGGTCGCTAAAAAAAAGGGCGCGCCTCGGGGCGCGATTCGGTGGGCCCAAAAAAAAATTCGGTCCTGGAGGGACCTAGCTCTATACCATGTGAAAATAATCAGAAGAGGAAAAATGGAATGACTAAGTCAGAAATGGGTACAAATAGGAAACCCTAATTGGGTTGTACCCCCTATGGGATACCCCACTATAGCCTACAGAAACAAGTAAGCTATATGTTCTGACACGGGCGTACCTGCTGCACGCCGAATACAAGGCGCAGCGCGGTGATCCGGCGGGTGGACTCGAACTCATCTCACACGCTCTCAACCTCATCGCGGGGCGTTTCGAGGTGCTTCAAGTGGAGGACGCCTCCGACTTTCGCACGGCGAAGCGCTTTAAGCTGTACCAGCAGAAGAGCCTGCTGACTTCTCGACCCTTCAAGCAGGCGGTCGCGGACATGGCGGCGATGGACCGTGCGGCAAGCGGATACGCTCGTGTCAACCGCGGCGGAAACAACGGGCCGATGCCGTTCTTACCCAAGCGAGGCCCCCCGCCCACGGCCAATTGCCGTGGGTTCCGGGGCTCATGCTTCCGCTGCGGCCAGCCGGGCCACGTGGCAAGTGCCTGCCCTCGGAACGGGCATGGAGGCCAGGGACCCGCTCCGGTGGTGTAGGAGCGGGCCATGGGACTAGGCGCTTGGGCGCTAGGCACGGTGCACTCTTGAGTGCGAAAACCGTGGGCAACCCTAGGGGTTTGTGATGGCAAGAGGCCAGCCCTAGTAAAGGGTGGGATAGGCTTGGGCCTAGGATAGGGAAGGGGAACAACAACCCCTCGGTCCCATATGTTTGGCCACTTGGTGGCATGATGCATGCTAGGAAAGCATTGCTATGTGTGTTGGTTGATTTAATAAAAACTACCTTCCTAAAGGCCTATGGTTTTGGCAAAGAGACTATGAAAATCAAGAGGAGGAGTAGAGAGAGAGAGAGAGAGAGAGAGAGAGAGAGAGAGAGAGAGAGGGAGAGAGAGAGGGAGAGAGAGAGAGAGAGAGAGAGAGAAAGAGAGAGAGAGAGAGAGAGAGAGGGAGAGAGAGAGAGAGATAAGAGAGAATGAGAGAAAGCACAATGGACAACGGTGTCCATGGCCCTAGGCATCAGCCCCTACGCACTAAGGGCAGGCACAACCATGTCCTACCAAGTGGACGACGGGGCAAGTGAAAAAAAAAAAAAGGGAAACGAGGAGAAGAAGAGACATGCGTTGACATGCGTTAACATTCCCGACACATTCGTTGACATTTCATTCAATTGTTAATTCTCTTCACACCTTCGATCAATGGTTGCCCGTACAAGTACATGCACACGCATGATTTAACGTGGAATACTCAAAGCTTATACCACTTGGCCTCAAATGTACAGGAGCACGACGGTGTGAGGCGGCATGCCACGACGATCCGTACGAATTTGCCGTTACAGACAGAACTATTACACACATGCGCAGTCGTCTTCGCGCGACATTTGCGTGGTGGAGCTCATGGTGCCCCAGCAGCCTTGTCCTCTCCGTCATCGCCAAGGGTTACTGGTTGCCATGGAGCCACGGCCCACCGCAACATTTCCACGATCGCAATCATGTCGGGGCAAACATGCATGCCACGTTCACACGTACCGCCATCCAAGAACTCATAGAGACGGGAGCGGCAATTCCGATGGCCGCAACGGAGCTTACATGCATAAGTCCACTCAACGTGGTCGAGAAAAAAGACAAATGCAGGCTCATTCTTGATCTGAGGAAAGTCAACGCCAACTTGATCATCCCCAAGTTCAAGTACGAAGGGCTCAGCCGCGTCGCCGACCTTGCGCGCGTTGGGGACTGGATGTTCTCCATTGACCTCAAATCTGGTTACCACCACATCGACATCCACCCATCGTGCTGGAAGTTCCTTGGCTTTAAATTTGATAAGCGCACATACGCATTCCGTTCACTACCATTTGGCCTCGCGACAGCTCCATTCGTTTTCACGCAGCTCATCAAGCAACTAGCTCGGCGTTGGCGAGAACAAGGCATCCGAGTCGTACCTTACGTGGACGACATCTTATTTCTCTGCCAGTCGAAAGATGACGCGCAAGCAACTTGCCAGCGGGTGATATTGGATCTTAAAGAGGCAGGCCTTGTGATAAACGCGAAGAAATCACAACTGTCACCATCGCAGCGTCTCCGATTCCTGGGCGTAGAACTTGAGACCGATACCGGCCGATTCTCCATCGGTCCGGACCGACGAGCCTCACTACATGCAACCATCCGGAACCTCCTGAGCGCAAGCAAGGCATGCCGACCAGTCCCGGTCCGCCACGTGGCCAGAATCACTGGCATGCTCGCATCGATGGGTGTCGCACTTGGCGCGACAGCTCGCGCATTCAGCCATGCTATGTTACAAGTGATCGACGACGCACCGTCATGGAAAAGCAGCGTCGTTATCCCCCCATCTGCAGCAGAAGAGCTCCAATTTTGGCTCGAGGAGTTCGACCGTTTCAACGGCGCACCTTTTCACGTCAAGAACAGCTACGACGTGGTAATCCACGTGGATGCCAGCTCTCATGGTTGGGGCGCCACTCTGACCACATTTCCGGGTGGCATCGAAGAAGCTAGCGCAACCATGTCAGAGCCGCTACGAGGAACGTCCAGCACGCGACGGGAGATCGAAGGCGTCCTTTGGGCGCTACAAATGTACGCGAACAAGATCAAGCAAAAACACGTTCTCGTGCGGGTGGACAACCAGGGCGTATTCTTCATCCTTCGCAAAGGCGGCTCTCACAGCCCCGACCTCACAACGGTATGCAAGAGCATCATCCGAACATGCATGGCGCTTGGCACGCGCTTGATCATTGAATGGATTCCGCGCGAGCTCAACACACACGCCGACGAGCTTTAAAAAATGGTCGACCACGACGATTACGCGCTGAAAACGCCGTGGTTCCGGATCTTGGAACGTCGTTGGGGTCCTCACTCCATCGACCTTTTCGCAAACTCCCGCAACGCCCAACTGCCGCGCTTCTGTTCAAAGATTCCCCACCCGGCAGCCATTGCAGTTGATGCGTTCTCGATCGCGTGGACACCTGAAAACAACTTCGCCTTCCCCCCACCTCAACTGGTCCCAGCCGTCCTCCATTACGCACAACGCACCCATGCATCACTCACACTGATAGTTCCGCACTGGCCAGGCGCAAGCTGGTGGCCACTCTTGCAACCCTCCCCACGCACTTGGGCACCACACATCCACGCGCACATCCCTCTGACACACGGAAGCCAATGCCTAGACGTAGGGTCCCATTCAACTGCTTTTTCGGGCATGGGACTACCGCACAGCCCAATCATTGCACTGCGAGTGGCATTTGACTAATTCAAAATATATACACCTTGTGCTCAGATTTGCTCCCAAAGTTACACGACCAACTGATCAACATGCTCGCGCAGTCCCGCGCCGATTCTACGATCTGGACATATGAACCATACTGGGCCAAGTTTCGAGCCTTCTGCACAAAAGTGAACCTTCCATTCCTCCCGGCATCCGACATGACCCTCGCGCTATACCTGGTACACGCAATCCGACGCAAAGCCACCCTGTCCGTAGTGCAGCTAACCTGCTCGGCGGTCAGCTTCGCCCATCGCATGACTGGGAGCAAATGCCCGACAACCGGACCGTTCACCACCCAAGTCCGTGACTATGCAAAGCGACACTGCCCATGCCCTACTCGTCTGAAGGAACCCGTCTCGATCCAACAAGTCCACGAAATGGCCGCGAGCTACTTGCAGTCCGACGATCCTGCGCAATTTCAGAAAGGGTTGATACCCATCCTCATGTACTCCGGATTCCTGCGATACTCTGACCTAGTAGCCATAAAATGGCAAGACATCCAATTCGATGACGAGGTCATGTGGATTCTCATACCACACTCCAAGACCGATCAAGCTGGTCACGGCACTTGGATACCCATTGCAGCAACGCGGACCCCTACTGCCCAGTGCGCTGCACCCGACGCTTCATCCGACTCGCTGGCTATGGCCCACGGTCACAGGGACCATTGATTCGTGTCTTCGGTCACGGTTCAACCAGCGAGGGCCAGGCTAGGCCACCTTCATACACTACGATCCGGAACTGGTGCAAGGAAGCCTTCGCAAAGGTTGGCCTTGGAGAGCTGCAGCTAGGCACCCATTCTTTCCAAAAAGGTGCAGCCACAGTAGCAGCCAACACGGGAGTGCCAGACAGAGTCTTCAAACGGCTGGGCAGATGGCGAAGCGACACAGCAAAGGAAATGTATGTTACGCCATACGTCAAGCCTCTCATCGAAGCCTCCCGTACCCTACAAGATTCGACGCATGCGGTGTCATCGGCGCAACACACAGAGGCGCTCGTACGCAACCGGAGGCCCCCGCTGCCCATGTCTCAGAGACCCCATTTGTAATGAGAACGATGCCAATTGATAAGAAAGAAAGCAAGCTTTCTCAATATTATAATTTTTAAACACACATGTAGTGTTTTTTAAAATTGTGTATTGTGAAAGCGAAGCTGCTTGTACTGCACAATTGGCATCGTCGAAGCGCGCTAAACGCCCTTCTCCAACTACAAAAACCGTGGGTTGGAGCTCATTTCCCTCCACCCACGTTTCTCAATTTTCAAACGGCTCACTCAACATTCCCACCACCCACCCCAGTGTAAACCGCCTTGCTAATGCCACTTGGATAGGGTACATAATAGCTAGTGTTATCAGTCCGCACTAGCTTATGTCGAACCGGGAACTCTTAGGGCAGCAAAAAAAACAAAAACTAATAAAGAATCAGGATGCATTTTCAGGATGGATCAACCCTAAAATCGGGAACCTTCCTGATTTTTAAGGTTGATGCTTTTGGAGTCGCATCCGTTTCCGAATGGGTAATATTTTTGTTTTCTTGTGCATTTCCGATCGGGTATGTGGTATGTATCACATTGAATAAATTATGTTGTTACGTACTCACGATTTAACACGCCGAAATTTACTTCCAGAAGAATGCGACGCGCGCATTGCAATAGACGGCGGTCAAAACCCTAAATAAAATTAACACAAAACTTGGTTCTGTTTAGCAATTCTCTTTACTATACAGTTAGGCTTGTTCGCCTAGTCGTTTGTCAGCTCCGAGTTTAAATCCTACGTCGAGATTTATGGGCCCTACTTTGATCACCCCTCTAGAACTATTCGGCCCCAATATGATCTTTTCCTAAACAAGTTTTCCCGCGGAACCAGCGCCGATACATTCCCATGCTCAATTGGTTCTCGATAGCCTCGACAACCAAGCTTATCCTCACCTCCATACCCACAAGGCGTGTGGTGGCAGAAGGTTCGGAAAGCGGGATGAGGGGAAAGACGGCAGTACCAGCCAATGGCTGTCCACGCATCCATTCCGAGCCTGACCTTTCCCCCCAACCTCCCTCCAGCCACCAACTACATCCCGTGCGTCCTGCCCTGCGCTGTCACCAATAAAGAGCACGAGAGCACGCCGTGTGCTGCTGCTTTAGGGCGCGTAACCTTTTCACCTTCCATCGTCCGGACGGAGGCCCCATCCGGACTTTAGTAGGGTTACTGTTTTTGCCAGAATTCGTTTAGAAATTCGTAAGACCCCCTGCGACGTCGCTACGTACACGAGGATGTAGAACGGCGGCAGAGAGGTGTCGGTGCGCAGAAACAGCGAAGGGTCGGCAGTAGAAGGAGCAAACCCAAGAGCCGCTAGTGTAGTCCTCAGTTTGTCGTGCCACTCACGGGGCGCCAGGCGGAGACCGTATACTGGCCGCCGGAGGCTCCACTAGGTACCTGGAGGAAACGACCCAGTGAAGCCAGGTGGGCGGCGTAGCAAGATCTCCTCGTGCAGGCTGCAATGCAAGAAAGCTGTGCTGAATTCAAGAGAGTGAAGCTCATAGTCACGCTGAGCAGCTATGTGCAGTAGTACCCAAAGAGTGGTCATCTTCAGGGTGGGTGAGAAGGTCTGAAAGTAGTCAACTCCCTGCCGCTGACTGAAGCTACGAGCTACGTAACGCGCCTTGAAGACAGGCGGAGAACCCGGCGGCCGCTTCACCCTGAAAATCCACATGCCACTGACGATGTTCGCCCCAGGAGGGGGAACCTCGTCGACGTAGGTGCCTGTGGACTTCCAGGAAGCCATCTCTGCGTCCATGGCTGACTGCCACCGAGAGGAGTAGGGACCCTCGATCGCTACAGTGTACGATCGAGAAGTGGGGATGTCTGGTGCATCCGGGTCTCCCTCAGGGGCAACCAGTGTGGACACGAGATGAGGCAAAGCAGCAGCCAAACACTCTAACTCCTCCTCCCTATTCTCACGGACGTCCGTGCCAAGGGCACACTCACCCTCGACGAACGGAGGACAGACAGACTCAGACTCAGCAACAAGACTAGCAGCGTAGTCTAGACGACAGCGAGCAGCAAAGTCGACGAGCTTAGTGACCAAGGCAGACGCAGAAGCGGACTCTAAGGAAGGGCCAGTGACAACAGTAGCAAGGAGACGCGTGAAAGTAGGACTGGCAGCACGAAGGGAGTCCGACTCGGGGTCAGCAAGAACAGGAAGAGAGGACTCAGGAGGCAAAGGCAAAGGAGCACGCAGAGGAGCAGTGGACGGACGGAGGGACATCTAGTGCATGCCGGGGACAGGGGGGGGATGCTGACGCGAGCCACAACCACTAGCGCGAGCAGCACGGACAGGTGACGCAGGACGAGACGCAGGCTCACGACGCTCAGCAAGACCTCCAGTAGGACCAGTGTAGGGAGAAGGAGCAGGAAGCGAGGAGGCCGACTGTAACTGTAACTGCGACGGAACAGGCCGTGGACACTCTAAGGGAGGAGAAGGACGAGTGGAAGGTGGGAGACCAAGAACCTGCTCAAGGAGCGGAACGAAGTACGGCTGAGGCCACGCAGCGACTCCAGAAACAGCAGGGACAGCACCAGCACCCCCAGTGGTAGCACCAGCGCCAACAGCACCTCCAGCTCCAGTACCCCCAGCGGCTCTAGCAGCTCCAAGGCCTCCAGCAGCACCAACAGCACCACCAACAGGACCACCTCCAGAAACACCAGCAGATGCCTCATAGCCAACACCCTCAGTAGCTCCATCTCCAGCCGGACCACGAGGAGACGCAGTAGCCCCAGCTCCAGCAGTACCCGCAGGCCCAGCAGCTCCAGTACTCCCTGTACGAGCACCTCCGGGACCCGTGGTACCAGTACACTCAGCAGCAGGAGAACCCCCAGCTCCAGCAGCACGCCTCCAGCGCCAGGCAAACCACACACGCAGCTCCAGTAGAGAGAGGAGCTCCCGCCGAGACGAAGCACCCGGAGAACCTCCAGGCCCAGTACCGCCAGACGTCATACGAGCAGGCCCAGCACCATCAGGCTCCGCACCCCCAGGCTCAGCACCCCCAGGCGTAGCACCCCCAGGCTCACCACCCCCAGTCGTAGTACGCCCAGGCTCAGCACCCCCAGTCGTAGCACCCCAAGGCTCAGCACCCCCATTCGTAGCACCCCCAGGCTCAGAACCCCCAGCGTCAGCACCCCCAGGCACAGTACCCCCAGCAGTACCAGAGTCAGCAGCTACCTCAGCAGGCTCAACTGCATCTACCTGGGACATACCTGAGGGGGCAGGACCCTGAGGGTGAAGGGGGTCTACCTGGGGGGACTTGGCACAAGGAAGAGCGGAGGCGGGGGGAGGGATGGAGTGCGGTAGGGGAACAGACGGTAGTGGGGAACTGGCTCGTCAAACGTGGCGTCCTGGGAGGACAGAACACGGCGCGAGGTGGGGTGGTAGAACTGCCACCCCGGCGCGTCAGGGGGGAAGCCAAGGAAGACGCAGGGAGCAGCACGAGGGGACAGCTTGTCCGCAGACAAGTCGCGGACAAACGCCCGAGATTCCCAGACACGGAACGCAGACGCATCGCCAACCTTCCTCGTCCACAGTAAAGTTGGGGAGGTCTCCGGCCTGGAGACCTTAGGCTGAAGGTTGATCTGCTGCGCCGCGTACCGAACCGCAAACGGCCACAGAAAATGGGGGGCAGCCGCATGCACCATGGACGTACAGACAACGTCCATGACCATGCCAATGCGGCGCTCAGCAATCCCATTCTGCTGTGGAGAGTCCGGAAGCGTAAAGGACTGGCGAATGCCTCGTGCATGACAGTAGGCTCGAAGGAGGCCAGAGGAGAACTCTTCGCCTCTGTCGTTGTGCAGACGCAGAACATTAAAGTCCGAGCCGAAACTCTTCCTGAGCTGGAGACGAGCTGCGCGGATCCTGTCGGTCAACACCTCAGTGACATCACCCTTGCTGCGCAAGGGGAAGAATGTGGTGTAACGCGAGTAGTCGTCAACCACCAGCAGGAAGTAGCGCTCGTGACCCTGTCCACGGACGCGGGGCGGGCCCCACACGTCCATGTGAAGAGTCTGCAGCGGAGCCTCTGTCGGAGGAAATGAGAGGAGTGAGGAGCGGCGCGCTGCCGCCCCTCGACGCAAGGAACGCAGGTAGGGGCTGGCCCCGAAGGAAGGGGAGGGAGGGTCCGGGGTAGACCAGAGACAAGGTAATGGGAGGCCATGCCTCGGAGACGAGGTAAGGAGGGGTGACCAAGGGACAGGAGACAACAGGAGCAGGGAGCAGACTCAGGACCAGACCTGGACGCCGCAACAAACACCTGACCCGACGCAGCAACCCGACCAAACGCAGCAACCGGAGGAGAGTCAGTGGTCAGTGTGTACAGGCTCGACCCCGGCCGACGGGTAAACGTCGCCAAGTTTTGACCCGACCGAGCGTCCGTGCAGTGGGTCACTCGCTGTCTCACACGAGTGAACTGGTAAACCCCCGCATCCTATAGGTCAGCACCACTCACCAAGTTTGTAGAGAACGAGGGGAGGTAAAGACCAGACAGGGTGCCAAAGGGGCCCGCCGGACACGGTAGGACAGGACCCCCAGAGGGGTCTGCGAGAGCAACTGCAACCGGCCGACTAAGCGGCGTGAGTGTGGTGCGGTCGCGAAAGAAGGAGCGGGAAGCCCCCGAGTCAAGAGTGAAGGTGTGGGAGGCCGGAGCCGACGCGGTACCTGAGAGAGCAGACTCACCAGCACCTGAGGAAGCAGGCTCACCAGCACCTAGAGCAGCGACCTCACCAGCACCTAGAGCAGCAGCCTCACCAGCACCTATAGCAGCAGTCCCAATGCCCGGGTCGGGCTGAAAACACCGGTAACAGTCACCCTCATCACTAATAGTCACAGCATACATGGCAGCAAGGATAGCATCATAATCAAGATCAAAGATAGGAACCCCAGCCCGAGGGATCTGAGTGGCCTAAGGGAACTGGTGACGCCAAGCGTCCATCAGGCGGCCAAAGCAGTGCTGGGTGGAGTGCGCACCCCCACACGGCTCACCCGCGCGGTCGCTAGTGCGGAGGACGTAGGTGCACGGACCAGTACCCCCACCCCGCTGGCATGCAGCGTACCACTCACAAAGCTGCTGAGGGGGAGGGATCTCACGAGTGCGCTGCTGCTGTTGCTGCTGGCGCGGACCACCACTAGAGCCGACCCTCTGCACAGCGCCACCCCGACCAGCTCCACCTCCTCCGCCGCTACCTCCTCCACCGCCGCCACCTCCTCCACCGCCGCCACCTCCGCCACCTCCGCTCCCACTGCCACCGCCGCCGCCGCCTCCGCCTCCACTGCCGCCACTGACACCCCCACCCCCGCCACCACCCCCACCGCCACCCCCACCCCCTCCACCGCCTCCACCGCCGCCTCCACCGCCCCCGCTAGCTCCTCCAACGCCCCTGCCCCCCTTGCCCTTGCCAGTGCGGCGTCTCCCGCTAGGGGCAGACGCCGCACCGACCGACTCAAGACCAACGAGGTCGGCTGCAGCAGCAGAGGCAACAGAGGGCAAGAGGGGAGTGGGGGAGCACCCCTCAAAGACAGCGGCAGAGGGGTCACCTCGAGAGGCTCCTACAGCGTTGATCCTCTTCTCTACAGGCCCGGGGGCGGCTGTTGCTGCTGATCGGGCGGCGGCAGCTACTGCAGGCCCGGGGGTGGCAGCCGATGCAGGTCCGGCAGCAGCGGCTGGTGCTGCCTGGGTGGCGGCTGCTGCAGGTCGGGCGGCGGCAGGTGCTGCAGGTGCGGCAGTGGCAGCTGCTGCAGGCTCGGTGGCGGCAGCTGCTGCAGAGCCAGCGACGGCACCCGCTGCAGGTGAGGGGGAGGGCCGCAACAGAGGCGGCAGGGGTGGCAAGGGGCCGTGAGAAGGCCGCGCGGGGCCACGAAATGGGGCCGTGTAGGGCCGCGAAGGGCCGCGACGGGCTGGGAGGGGGCCACAAGGGGCCGCGAAGGGGCCGCGTCTGGCCGCTAGGGGGGGCCGCGACGAGTCGCGATAGGGAGCCGCGAGAGGGAGGGCCGCGAGGGGCCGTTTAAGGGGCCGCGAAGGGGCGGGATAAAGCCACTAGGGGGGCGAAATTTTATGGGCAGGGTGCAAGGGCGCTTCGGGCAGCTAAAAAAAAGTTGTTGTTGTGGTGGGCCCTAAAAAAATGGTCCTTAGGAAGGACCCGCTCTATACCATGTTGAAAGAAAGATGATGCACTAAGGAAAATGTCGAGGGTACAAAAGGAACCCTAGGAGAAATCAAACCCCTTAGAGTCAACCCCACTAAAGCCTAAGTAGAGAACTATATAATAAAAATTTGACAAAAGTATGCCAATGGTAACATACATTGGGCTCTTTAACACGTACAGTAACTATTACAGTACATTTTCACGCGTTTGGTAACTCGTCTCACGCAATTGGTAACTTAGCACAGGCGAATGATCACGCGAATGGTAACTAGATGAAACTCCCGCCGAAATGATCATGACTAAAAGGAATTTGTTAAAGTGAAAATTTTCACGGACTGTTTTATCAATCTTGAATTATTCTCGCCGTGACTTTGAAGGATCGCATTTGTTCAATTACCACGGACCAAATAGTTTCAGAGCCGTTTCATATCTATGTTAGGCTCGGAAATATATATTTTTTGGCAAGCATGATTGCATAATTGGAAAATGAGGAAATTTTCCCGGAAAATGGACAATATTTTAATTTAAAAAACGTGCAATAAATGCAACGCGGGATAATTTTGGAGGTGGGAAAATAATACCCTTCCGAATGGCATGCCATTATTGTAGAAATAACTTTGAATGCCTTGTCGCAAGAAGTTTAGGGTTGATGCTCTCAAAATCATTTGCCATTCGAAAGGGGTATATATCTTTTGCCCTGGTTGTACGATAGAATTAAGTAAAATCAATTTTCCGAGAGCGCCAGAATATCAGCATTATATGAGAAACGGTTTTCAAAACAGCAACTTTTCACAAAATAGTCCGAATTTCGGATAGTGTGTCAGAATTTCGGAAAGTGTGTCAGAATTTCGTGCTTCAGGACTCGTCAATTCTGTTTGGCGCGAGCGGGAAAAACCAGAATCTGGGTCAAGTTGGACGAGGGTTTCTTCTAGTTACCATTCGCGTGATGGCTTGCCAGTGTATAGTTACCAAACGCGTGAATTGAGTTACCAAACGCGTGAAAAATCATTGTTACGGTTAACGTACGTGTTATAAAGCCCCATGTATGTTACCATTCGCATATTTTACCAAAAAGTTGCACCTCAATTGGTTCTCAATAGCCTCGACAACCAAGCTTATCATCACCTCCATACCCACAAGGCGTGTGGTGGCAGAAGGTTCGGAAAGCGGGATGAGGGGAAAGACGGTAGTACCAGCCAATGGCTGTCCACTCATCCGTTCCGAGCCCGACCTTTCCCCCCAACCTCCCTCCAGCCACCAACTACATCCCGTGCGTCCTGCCCTGCGCTGTCACCAACAAAGAATAGGAGAGCACGCCATGCGCTGCTGCTTTATACACACCCCCCCCCCCCTTCCTCCGCCGCTGCCAGTGTCTTCCGCACCGTCTCAACGTTCATCGGAAAAACAGCAAGGGTGGAGGGGTAGCCTTTTGTTCAGGTGCTTCGAAGCTGCTAGACTAAAAGTTACGCCACACCTACTTTGCAGCTGCTTTGACCGAGGGCACTTCGGGAATCAACGGACTGAGCATTGCGTCAGATGGGTTGGAGCTTGCGTGGACGAGTTTCATTGGTGTTTACGAGACACCTACGAGACACCTGCTGTTTACAAAATTGTCAGATTCGTCTGCGACTCCTTTGTCACGATCGCCAATGTCGCACGATGAAGTGACGCTCAACTTTTCGAATCCTCAATATGGACACTGTAAAAGTCGCCACTGTTACCTGCTTTTAAAGTTGTAAATAAACCGCATGGTCTGTAAGATGATTGACTTTTACTATGTGAACGTTTTCTATTTCTGGCAATCTCTTACAAAATCAATAAAGCTAACTATGCAGGCTAGTGTTCTGCTGGATTGATTGGATGTTGCCCTGCAAGTAAGACACCGTAGAAAATCATTTGCAACGAATCATTGAAATCAATATGCAAAACGGTTCGGAAGCTTCGCTATGGGCCGTGTGAAAGATGTGATGATATGCTCCGCCCACTTGATCTCTTTATGATAAATGAATTTGTGGGTAGTCGCACGTTGACCTGTACCCAACATCAAATAGTATGTCGCGATGTCCTCCACACGCTCAAGCATTCGTACGAACGCCAATGGCACTTTGCAATTCACTCCGTCCACTCCCTTGTTCGTCACATGAAACAGCACAAGGATCTGTGCATCCACCACAGCCTCTGCACCTGCATTTGTTGTTGTGTCGGCAGGGTCGGAGTTCAGAGAAACATGTGAGTGTGTGTGAGCTGGCATGTGGGTGTGTGAGGGCTGGGCTGGCATGTGGGTGTGTGTGAGCTGGCATATGGGTGCATGTGGGTTGGCATGTGGGTGTGTGTGGGCTGGCATGTGGGTGTGGGTGGGATAGCATGTGGGTGCAAGTGGGCTGACATGTCGTAGTGAGTGGCATGTCACGGGGTTTGATGGGGCTGGCATGTGGGTGCAGGTGGGAGGGCATGTTGGTTTGTATGATGGCATGCGGGTGTGTGTGGGCTGCAATGTGGGTGTGTGTGGGCTGGCATGTGGGTGTGTGTATGTTAGCATGTCGGTTGTGTGAGCTGGCATGTGGGTGTGTGTGGGATAGCATGTGGGTGCGAGAGGGCTGACATGTGGTTGTGAGTGGCATGTCATGGGGTTTGAGTGGGCTGGCACGTGGGTGCAGGTGGGATGGCGTGTTGGTGTGCGCCTCTTGGCATGTGGGTGCGTGTGGGTTGGCATGTGGGTGTGTGTGGGCTGGCATGTGGGTGTGGGTGGGATAGCATGTGTGTGCAAGTGGGCTGACATGTGGTAGTGAGTGGCATGTCACGGGATTTGATGGGGCTGGCATGTAAGTGCAGGTGGGATGGCGTGTTGGTGTGTGTTGGATGGCATGTGGGTGTGTGTGGGCTGGCATGTGGGTGTGTGTGAGTTGGCATGTGGGTGTGTGTGAGCTGGCATGTGGGTTTAGGAGGGTTGGCACGTGGGTGTGGGTGGGATAGCATGTGTGTGCGAGAGGGCTGACATGTGGTTATGAGTGGCATTTCACAGGTTTTGAGTGGGCTGGCATGTGGGTGCAGGTGGGATGGCGTGTTGGTGTGTGTCTCTTGGCATGTGGAACTGTGTGGGCTGGCACGTGGGCGTCATGTTCTTTTGTGATTGATAGTTGTAGAAGATCTACATTTTTAAGCGATATGTTTACACACACTATCATGAATTCCATCCATTACTTCTCCAAGAATTATGTTACCTACTTAGGCTCCAGGAAAAAGGACATATAGGTTGTTGGCACTACTGGTAACTATATCTGCCCCGTGTTTGCGGGAAATCACTGCATTACTTAAGAATATGCAAAACGGTTGAGGAGCTTCAGCGTGGGTCGCGTGAAGGACGTTATGATATGCTCCGCCCGACTGATCTCTGCAAGATGAATTATTTTGTACGTAGCAGCGCGGCGACCTGTACCCACCTTCAACGAGCACGTCTCAGTGTCCTCCCCACGCTCCTCGAGCATACGCACAAAATCCAGTGGTATTTAGTTTTTGGCGCCGCCTTCGCCACTGATCACCACGTGAAATAACAGAAGAATTTGTACACAGACAACAGCTGCTGAAGGTGTTGATCCGTCCGCAGTATCAGACTTCAATGAAACACATGAGAACCAAGCGGCGCCATGGAACTTTGGGGTAGCGCGTGCGTAATGGCTCTGGAACCCACCTTTCCCTGGTAGCGCCACGGCGGAATGGACCTGCAGTGTAAACAATTTGGTTATGAAACGGGAAGGCTCAATGAATTCAGCTACAGTACAATAGCCGTTTGGAAATGGGCGACATAACGTTCACGCCATGCAGTACACTTTCTTACATGAATGGTACTTGGGTGACAACCTGCAGCCCCAAGTGCGGCGGCAAATAGGTCCATGCAGGAGCCGTGGTGGTCTACATAGCTCTTCCAGATGCTGTCCCCACGCCTATTCTCAAGAATGTGTGGCATTGAAACAGGGGTTGACGTCGTTGTCAGAACAGCATAGCAAACCGCATCCGCCTGCCAGAAATAGGGTGAGTGCAGACAAGTTATGTAACGTGGGAGGGTGTGGGCTGTCATGTGGGTGTGGGTGGGATGACATGTGGGTGTGCGAGGGATGAGATGTGGGTGTGGGTGGGCTGGAATGTGGGTGTGCGAGGGATGAGATGTGGGTGTGGGTGGGCTGGAATGTGGGTGTGCGAGGGATGAGATGTGGGCGTGGGTGGGCTGGAATGTGGGTGTGCGAGGGATGAGATGTGGGCGTGGGTGGGCTGGAATGTGGGTGTGCGAGGGATGAGATGTGGGTGTGGGTGGGCTGGAATGTGGGTGTGCGAGGGATGAGATGTGGGTGTGGGTGGGCTGGAATGTGGGTGTGCGAGGGATGAGATGTGGGTGTGGGTGGGCTGGAATGTGGGTGTGTGAGGGATGAGATGTGGGTGTGGGTGGGCTGGAATGTGGGTGTGTGAGGGATGAGATGTGGGTGTGGGTGGGCTGGAATGTGGGTGTGTGAGGGATGAGATGTGGGTGTGGGTGGGCTGGAATGTGGGTGTGTGAGGGATGAGATGTGGGTGTGGGTGGGCTGGAATGTGGGTGTGTGAGGGATGAGATGTGGGTGTGGGTGGGCTGGAATGTGGGTGTGTGAGGGATGAGATGTGGGTGTGGGTGGGCTGGAATGTGGGTGTGTGAGGGATGAGATGTGGGTGTGGGTGGGCTGGAATGAGGATGTGTGAGGGATGAGATGAGGGTGTGGGTGGGCTGGAATGTGGGTGTGCGTGCCGGTGGCATGTCATGTGTGTATAAGTGGGCTGGCATGCATTTGTGGTCCGCATGTAATGTGGGTGTGAGACGGCTGGCATATGGGAACGTGTGGGTAGGCTTGCACATGTGTTTAGGGGATGGCATGTGGTGGTGTGAGGGATGGCATGTAGGTGTGTGTGGGATGGCATGTGGGTGTGTGGGGCATGTCATGGAGGTGTGAATGGGTTGGCATGTGTGGTTGGTGGGATGTTATGTGGGTGTGAGTGGGCTGGAATATGGGTGTAGGTGGGATGATGTGAGTGTGAGTGGTCCTGGCATATGGATTCAGGGGACGGCGTGTGTGTGTGAGTGGGCTGGCATATGGGTGTGTGTGGAATGGCATATTGCTGTCCGAGCATAGCTGGTGGTTGTGAAAAAGATGGTGCGTGAGTGGGCATTAATGTCCTGGAGCGAGTTGTCTGCACATCAATTCATACATTCATCAAAGCAGTCAAGCGATGGTTCCTTTCGCCAAGAGCTGTCGGCATGTGTAGAATGACTGAACGGACGATGATCATGCGCATGATTGCCTCCTCGTAGTCTCGGTAGTTGGATGCCCGAAAAACACGCTTGTAGGTGGAGGAGTGGGCATGCTCGAATAGCGCTGTTGAAAATTCAGCCGGTATGCCACTTCTACGAATCGCATCCGGAAAGTGTACGAGTGCGTGAATTTTCACGATACGCCACCCAAATCCGGGTCGTGGAAGATTTGTCTTCAGTAGCCGCACAAGCCTGAAAGTAGAAATCGATCATGTTAGTGCAACTTTGGACAGAGGGAGCGTAGGGGGGACACACCAATGCGATCAAACGGATACAATGGTGTAAGGGGACCACTGACTCTGCAGTGTCTGTGATATACTGCCGCAACATGGTCTCTGTGTACTTAGTCACACAGAAATAGTTGTGGTACCATTTCACGAAAGTCCGCAGCACGGCCATTTTTACGTTTGGTATTTGCAGCCCTTCCATAATTAGCAACACCACCTGTGCACAAAAGAGGTTGGGTCAACACATTGTGTAGAGAATGCAGATGGGTGGTTTGAAGCCATCCATTCGCATGGAGCTTGAATTAAAGGCGAAAAGTTCCAAGGAGAAAAATGAAGACACTCACACTAGTCATGCTTGCATGCTCGGCAGCCGAGTAGTTTGCCCCAGGCTTGAAATAACGGCCATCGGCGGGAAGCTTCATCCCAGAGAACCTCTCATCTTTGTGCATAACTCCAAGTCTCCTGCGATTGAGCAAAGGCACAAGAGAAACATGTGTGATTAGAAGATATCCAAACCATGCAAGCCTTACAGTACACAGAAGTAAAATTACCTGGTCATCTGAGTTACGTTCTCCCCCTTCACCACACACTCCAGAATGTAAACCCATATGCCGATTAGAATTGCATGCAAGACATCAGGCAAGACCGCAAGATATGGATTTGCCCAAGGCTTGTCGGGGGAATTCTCGGACTCTCGAGGGAATTTCCATAACACACACTGCATGGTTCAGAGATGGCGCAGTGGGGGTAGTGGAAAGTATAAGGTTAAAGGTAGTATGCAGTGGACTTTAGACACTTGAGGAAGGTGAAGGCTTTCACAGAAGCATAGACCACACATCACGCACTCTCTGCCCTTGTTCGCAGCACCACTCACCTCACCGATCAAGCACTCTAGGCCCTTGTGCAGAGCCCTACTCGCTGCCCACCGATCAACCTCAACCCACCCATCAAACACTCGCTGCCCTTGTGCGCGGCACCACTATCCCCATCCATCAAGCACTCACCACTCCCTTGGGCGCAGCACCATTCAGCTCATCCATCAAGCACTGTGTGCTGGTGCAACTCACTGGCGATTGGTGTGTGGAATAGTCCTCTCGTGTGTTTTTGTCGGGATGATTGGACAACCAAGTCTGCGTCTTCACATCCCGTGGTGGTTGGTTTAGTGTCGGGTCCATGTTGTCGAGGTTGTTCTTGTGAACATAACATTGAGAGCATGGTCTCTCGGATGCATGTTGCATTGTGCACGTGACGCGTGATCCCTCTGGGTAGTCGGTCACATACGAGTACAACTTCGGCCACACGGTGAAAGTGTTCCCTAGTGGATCTGTCATGGGAAGAGAGCTGCAGAAAAAATACATGTGCAGATACATACTCGATGAGAAACGAAGCATGGTGAGCACGGGTGTTGTCAATGTATCGATGCTGATTATGACGCATGGCAACAACTCACGGCATATACGACTGCAAGTTGGCGAGGCATACCGTTGGCAAGCTGCAATCACTGACTCGAGTACAATGTGCTGCTCCTTTTGGAAGAGCTCCACTTCTTGAAATGGTTCCATGTCAGAGTCCGCGATAGGGATTAGCGCGATCAAAACTCTCCCATGATCCTTCCATCGGAGATGGAGAGGGATGTTGGTGCATGTCAAATAGAACGCCCACGCCTTCAGGCCCTCGTTTCCACTGAGGAGCGTCTCATCACTGGAAAGTATGAGCGGACACACCAGCTCCTCTGGAGACAACCCAACCTGCAAATGAAAACAACGGGTTGTACGGAAAAATGTGCACAAAGCATTTGCTTTACCTGCCACTCACCATGCTTTCCCTTCCACTCACCATCCTATCCCTGCCACTCACCCTCCCATTCCATCCATTCACCATGCTTTCCCTGCCACTCACCATCATTTCCAGCCACTAACCATCCCTTTCCTGCAACTCACCATCCGTTTCCAGCCACTCTCCATCCTATCCGTGCCACCCACCATGCTTTCCCTGCCACTCACCATGCTTCCCCTGCCACTCACCATGCGTTCCCTGCCACTCACCATGCTTTCACTGCCACTCACCATCCGTTTCCTACCACTCACCATCCTATCCTTGCCACTCACCCTCCCATTCCATCCACTCACCATGCTTTCCCTGCCACTCACCATCATTTCCAGCCACTAACCATCCCTTTCCTGCAACTCACCATCCGTTTCCAGCCACTCTCCATCCTATCCCTGCCACCCACCATGCTTTCCATGCCACTCACCATGCTTCCCCTGCCACTCACCATGCGTTCCCTGCCACTCACCATCCTATCCCTGCCACTCACCATCCGTTTCCAGCCACTCTCCATCCGTTTACTTCCACTCACCATCCTATCCCCCCCCTCACCCTCCCATTTCATCCACTCACCATGCTTTCCCTGCCACCTGCCATCATTTCCAGCCACTCACCATCACTTTCCAGCCACTCACCATCACTTTCCAGCCACTCACCATCACTTTCTAGCCACTCACCATCACTTTCCAGCCACTCACCATCACTTTCCAGCCACTCACCATCACTTTCCAGCCACTCACCATCACTTTCCAGCCACTCACCATCACTTTCCAGCCTCTCGCCATCACTTTCCAGCCACTCACCATCACTTTCCAGCCTCTCACCATCTGCTGTCTTTCGCGTACCTGCGCTTCCTCCCAAAATGTGCCTGTCTGTGCAGGCCCGTAAACCCGCTCGTTGTTCTCCATGATTGGTGCCGCACGGTGGACGAACCCATCCGCGTTTTTAGGGTCACGCCACATTCGGAGCAAAGCCTGCGGTGCGGAGTTGAAAGAAAGGTCATACAGGATGAACATAAAGTGGGTAGACTCAGCGCTTGACGCAATGTAGCACCCGGTGTAAACTTGCCTCGATTGGGTCAATGTACTTGAGTTTGAACACGGTAGGCCAATCATCCACGCGGATTTCTGCAGTCTTGAAGTTGTTTTTTCTGAATTCCCAACTGCTCCAACGCGTATTTGTCAACTGCATGTTTACCATTCCAAGTGCGCAACTCTTCCAGGCAAAAGTCTGGATCTTTGATTAGCTTGAAGAAAAAAGCAATGTCACTACCAAACATGCCGGCGCCTTTGTTGCACATTGATATGAACCTGAAAGTTTCCCTTTGTGTGTCGAACCTACGATGCGATAGCGTCTCCTCCATCTCGGCAAAAAACGGGTTAAAATCGGCGCGACCATCCGCATCGTGGACGGGTCTATCGACATAAATCGGTGGTGCACCAATGTTATCTTCACATGGCGGTGCGGAAGGGCGATCGATCGGTGGTGGGAGCACAGGAGCAACTGCTGCTGCTGGTTCGGCGAGTATTCCAGGTCTCGGAACAGCACCATGGTCATGGCGAGGCCTTTTGTGAGGACACGACGTTATTCCACGTTCACGATTCACGAGTGCGGATTCGGAGAAGAAAGAAGCAGTGCATCCACACTGGTACTGCGCCATTGTCTGTCCACACAACCCGGACATTAGAACAAATGTGACGGCGGATGCGAGAGTCATAAGCAGGCATGACTGTAACAAAAAAGAATTGCCATAGTTTAAAAAAAAAAGTCAAAAAATCAGGCACGAACGCCACTCACCGAGGCAACCCAGAGAGTGACGACTATTAATTTGCCCCACAAAGGCACTACCATGTTGCAAGTATTCATAAGCATGAAGTGCGGGCGCAGCGCATTGGTGCGTGAGTGAAGCTCATAGTGTGTGAGTGTGTGTGTTTGAATGGCCGCTTCTGGATTACCTTTAGTTTAGTGTCGGGGCTGGAAAACGATGGAAGCAGACTCATCACGCCTGGGTGACATTCAGTACCGTGGCATCGAGTCGCAAATGTCGCGACATAGTACCGGTGGGTTCATCTGGCTTGTATGGGGTACGGATTCAAAACACAAAACTCAAGTGGACCAGGAATATGCTGATTTGTATTGTTGAGGGAAGCATGTATTATTGGTACATACATTTCATATAAATCCATAATGTTGTAATATTCATTTGTAGAATAGTACAACTAACGTGATGACTCTGGCAAATCTTGTCGATGTGGTTGGACCAACTGGTACAGGCTGGATGTTAGATGACACTTCAATTTACGTACTATTGATGGCAACTCAAACAAATTACTGGTGTCTTCAGTTATGGTATTCATTCCTGTTTTAACTATGGTCACCAAATTAGAGCATGACACAATGCATGCACAACCCAGCCTGTCAAAACAACACACAATGATAAGTGAAATCATACTATGCAGCCACGGCAGACAGATCAAGAGCAATCTCATGCTTACTACACGCAGCGGCAGCTACGAATAACACACATAATTAGTTAATTGAATATGGAGATAATAAAAACCCATCACTACAGCTCATTTTCTACTGCATGACGAGCGCGTGCACGTACCACCTTGCTAATCTCAGCGAGCATCGAGTCCGACCGTTCCTTCCAGAGATCGGCTAGTTGCTGATCCACTCGAGCAGCCCTTTCATTCTGACGCCTAAAGATGTCTTCTTCGCGCTGTTTGAGATATTCGTTCAAAGCCGATTCCGATATTATTGGTGAATCATCGTTTTCAGCCATCTCTTTAATAATGCGGGCAGCGTCGTTAGTCCAATTGCGCAGCTCATCTTCATCAGCCCGAACCACATCTACGTACATCGCATCTATGAGCCGTGGATCTCTGAGCTGAGATAGGTGTTTAGACTCAGCAGACGCAATTATGTCGTCTAGCTCACACTGCGAACCAGGCCAGACAGACCAATCTTGATGAACGCCGTCAACTACGTCTGCTAGGCGCGCTCTATAGTTGAGCACATGACTGTCCGGTATGTCTGCCATAAGAGGAAAGACAGAGTAGTCGAAACAGAGGCATGTGGTGCTGACTGGTACTCGGGTGAAGTAGAAGTAGCAGTTGTTCGTGGAAGGGTTTGAAGGGGCATGGTTGTGTTGAATTGATAGCCACGAAGTGCTTCATTTCAAAATATGGACGCGGTACGGGTGCCAACAGATCACCCAGATCAGCCCGCAAACGCACTGTAAACAAGCACAACACATACGAACCTTCTGGCATCGTTCAATACCATGTAACAAAATGATGAAGACTGATTCGACCAAACAATTTCGGAGCGTTCTGCTGGACACGTTGACTCGTCAAGTTGTGGGCGATCTCGTGGAAGGATAAGTAGGAAATGAACCAATCATGTTACACTTACAGATTCACCAAGAAAATGCACGATGGAATGACACGCTGGCAATGCAATATATATTCCAAGAGTTGCAGAGATTATTGGCTGGAATACATAATGGGGTCAAACACTTAGAAATTCAATCCATAAATTGAAAATAACATAGTGAATTGGCTGTGAAACTCCTGTGGTGTGCTCATCGCATGGATATTAAGTGGTGGAAAAGAGAATAACATAGTCGATTACCTCTGAAACTCCTGTGGTGTGCTCAACGCATGGATATTAGGTGGTGTTGTTTTGCTACCCACGACGCATGCCTTGACGCTTCACTCCTCGCCACTATGCTACCCTTCTCTGATAGCTCTGAAACTCATATGGGGTGCTCATGGCATGGATAGTAGGTGTTGGTAAAGAATTTAGGCCATCCCCAGCAGTCTAGCATGGTTATCCATGCCATAACATCAAGTGCAATGGTGCTGTTCTTGTACCCATGACGCATGCCTTGACGTTTCACTCCTCGCCACTATGCTACCCTTCTCTGATGGCTCTGAAACTCATATGGGGTGCTCATGGCATAGATAGTAGGTGTTGGTAAGGAATTCAGGCCATCCCCAGCAGTCTAGCATGGTTATCCATGCCATAACATCAAGTGCAATGGTGATGGTACTCTACCCACGACGCATGCCTTGACGCTGCACTTCTCGCCACTATGCTACCCTTCTCTGATAGCTCTGAAGCTCATATGGGGTGCTCATGGCATGGATTGTGGGTGTTGGTAAAGAATTCAGGCCATCCCCATCAGTCTATCATGGTTATCCATGCCATAACATCAAGTGCAATGGTGCTGGTTTGCTACCCACGACGCATGCCTTGACGCTTCACTCCTCGCCACTATGCTACCCTTCTCTGATAGCTCTGAAAATCATACGGGGTGCTCATGGCATGGATAGTAGGTGTTGGTAAAGAATTCAGGCCATCCCCATCACTCTAGATACACTTGTTGACCAAAAGAACGCAACATTGCGGAGGTAACGAGCAACCCTGCAAGATATATGGTCTGGCATGCCTGCCAATCAAGAATAAGGTGACAGGTCGGGACCTTAATAGTTGATAGCACCAGCCTAGATTTCTTTAACAAAAAAATAAACCGTTTGGAAGTAACGCAAGTATGTGATAGCCAAAGAATGAGCTAGCAAGTGTCGAGAGCAACCTCTATTGGGCCAAAGGTGACGAAAATAGTGGAATCATGCAAAAATACCAACAGCGACCTACATTGTAAAGGACCTTGTGGGAATGCTGGATAGTAAACAAACTATATTTTTGGGTCACAGAATGCAAGGATATGTGGGCGTTAACGTTATTGTTGCATCTGGGTGTGTGAGCCGGTAAATCGTTTGAAGTTCAGTTTAAGGGCATCAAACAAAACACATGACCGTGCATCTAACAAATCACATACGAAGCAAGTTATCATACAGATCACAAAGCACGGGCAAAGGTGACTTAGCCAAACTGTCTCAATAATTATCTTCTTTAAACATATTAATCTCTCACAAACATGGCTGATTCATTTCTTAGTGGTGATGAGTGGTTGAACAGTGGCTGCCATTTTTTTCAGCTTCCACGTTCTAGGCAGTCGAGGGCAGTGGCTTCCTTATTTTCAGAGATGCACGTTGAGTGCGGTGCGCAGCGCACAATGAGTTTTCATGTCGACCGTCAGATGCATACGCTTTTGCCAATCTTTGTATTTTACGCACGAAGTTGCTTTCTCACCTGCCCTCCACAAGCCGTGGATCCTCTCACCCACCCACCCGTAGCATAGTCATCATCGTCTTAGTCACACAGACAAACAATAGTCATCTCATTATCTTGCCGTAGTTCTGTAACTCGCCAACTCTCTCATGCGTTCTGTTGGTGTTCGAAGCATCTTCAGTGTCAGGACCATGACTTGTCAGTTTTTGGTTGTGTAGGTCACATTGTTCCGTTGATAGAGCCTTCTAAGTTCCGTCTACCTCCTTGTTCCCTCGTTCGCGAAGCTCAACACATGATGGATGTGTCATATAGCTGTCATAATTTCTCAAGGAAACGGATAGACCCATAAGACGATTAAGCAGCGCGCGATGACCGTCATCGTCACTGACGGCCTGACGATAGATACTGCGACAAATGGTGGTCGTGGCGTCAGAATGAAGGGCAACAAAGGCGGACGAGGTGGTCGCGGATCGGCTAGAAGACCTAAATCACCACCTCCGGAAGGTTAGTTTCTTCTTAACCGTATCAACCGTGTTTCCAAACTTCACTCGGCTGGAACCCTTGTTCACAACGACACTCATGTTCTCTCCTTTTTTTTTTGGGCGTATGCAGGCTCCAGAGGTTACCGCTCTCTGGACAATTTCATGCAAGGGGCTCCACCCCGCAACGACGAGCCACGCACAACCGACACTAGCGGTCACGCGCCAATAATACTGACGTCAAACAATCTCGGGCAAGCGGCTCCTTCAGCTCCCGCAACGACGGGGTGTTCGACTCGACGTCAGCAAGCTGCTGCCGCTGCGCAGGCTAAGGCTGCACTCATCGCTCAGCAACATGCGACTGCCACTGCTGTGCCTGCGGCGTCTGCGGGTGCTCTTGCAGCACTCGCGCGGCAACAGAAGAAGCAGCATACGCAGTGAACGCAGCAGCATCAGAAGCAGCAGCAGCAACAGCAGTCTCTCGCGGTGCCACCCAACCAAGCCCCGCTCCTCGCGCATCAGCCTCTGCCCCCCAATGCTTCGCCGGCGGCATCTGCGGGGGCCCGAGCTGCGTTTGCCACGCAGCAACAACAACACCAGTCAAAGCAGCAGCAGCAGCAGCAGCAGTAGTCACTCGCGACGCCACCCAACCAAGCCCCGCTCCTCGCGCATCAGCCTCTGCCCGCCAATGCTTCGCCGACGGCATCTGCGGGGGCCCGAGCTGCGTTCGCCACGCAGCAACAGCAACACTAGTCGCAGCAGCAGCAGCAGCAGCAGTCACTCGCGACGCCGACGGCCATGGCTGCACTACTCGCCCACCCACCGCCGCCTGCCAATGCTGCGCCGAACGCATATGCGGAGGCAAACCTGCCATACGCCATGCAGCAGCAGTGGATAAGCACACCGAACAACTCACCCACATCTGCTACATTCGGCTCCATGCTACGCACGCCAGTTGCACCTGCTACTGGAGATGCTACATACCCTGGACAGTAGCACTACTCTCCCCCCCTTGTTCACCCCAATGGTCGTTTCCCCACACTCAATCCCTCACACATGCAGGCTCCGCCAGCACCCGCCAATGTCTCACACGGTGATGTTCCTTGGGCCTCGAATGCCGGCATTCACTCTATTCCCGCCCCATTTTCCCGTAGCGCAGATGAGTATGATTTCACGCGTTGCGACTCGAACGATGTTGGTGCACTTCGTGACGACGTGTTCCCACAAGCCTTCAACGAGCAACAGCCTCACTCCACTGGGCCAGGGACTATGAGCCCGACTATGCCTCATGCTATTGCAGGTGCCATTCCACCTACGCCCATCATCCCGAGTATCCCGCCAGGTGGAGATGACCAAGGACCCATGGGTGAGCCTGAGGATGGCTCTGATGACGATGCCCTGGACATACTGGCACCGCGCGCTGCTGGAGTTCCAGTGAGCAGAGAGGAGTTTGATTCCATGTCAGCCCTTGTTCGATCTCTGCAACAGGAAAATCTGGAGCTGAAGAACCAGGTTGAGACTCTGCGCAAAGTTCCCTCCTCCTCCACCCGCCCCTCGAGCGATTCGGAGACACCACGCTACCTGACAAACACAACAAGCTGTGGGAGTTGCTATTGCTGTCGCGTACAGGACGAAGGTGCCATTGAGCAAAGACATCGTGGCTCCAGAGTTTCATGATTCTCTCAGATGCTCGCGACGGCAATGATGTCGGTACCACCTCTCCCACATGGTCTAACTGTAAGCTGAGGTTCATCCTGTTCCCACTTGCATTACCCCTTTGTAGACATCCCCGTTGTCATGCATACACGCCAATCCTTCCTCACTACGCTTAACAAACGATTCCTCCCTCCCCCCCCACCCCTTCCCCCCCCCCCTCCCTCCCCCCTCCCCCCCCCTCTACCTCACAGCTTGTCCTGAACGACACATGGGATATTATCTTTTTTCGATCCCCAAACAACAGAGTCGATTTTTGGCCGGCGCGGTGCATTATTCTGGGCGCCATGGGGTTGAAGATGGGTTACACGACGACAGCACAGAAGTGGAACCTGCGGCACGTGTACCAGTTCGACTTAGACAGGCGGGGGTACATCCGTGACAGGCTCCAGGCTTTCAGGCACGAACTCTTGACATCTCGCCGGGTCTCGGTGATCAACTCCTTCAACCTTCGCATATTGCGCCCAGACAGGCGCCGGCAGGTGCACGGAAGCAACACCATCTCCTCGTTCATGTCTGTCTTCAAACCATGTAACTGCCATTGTGTATTCACTGTTAAACTGTAGCAAGGCCATCCCCCGATCTCCGTCTTGCCTCTGCCTTACTCTCTGCCTGGCAGAGCCACTGCAAGGCACAGCAGCTCCACAACCAGCTCCTCCCCCCCCATCTCTATCTCTCCCCTGCCTTACTCTCTGCCTGGCAGAGCCATTGCAAGGCACGGCAGCTTCACAACCAGCTCCTCTCCCCCCATCTCCGTCTCTCCCCTGCCTTACTCTCTGCCTAGCAGAGCCACTGCAAGGCACGGCAGCTTCACAACCAGCTCCTCTTCCCCCATCTCCGTCTCTCCCCTGCCTTACTCTCTGCCTGGCAGAGCCACTGCAAGGCACGGCAGCTTCACGACCAGCTCCTCTCCCCCCGTCTCCATCTCTCCCCTGCCTTACTCTCTGCCTGGCAGAGCCACTGCAAGGCACGTCAGCTTCATGACCACCTCCCCTCCCCCGATCTCCGTCTCGCCCCTGCCTTACTCTCTGCCTGGCAGAGCCACTGCAAGGCACGGCAGCTTCACAACCAGCTCCTCTCCCCCCATCTCGGCCTCTCCCCTGCCTTAATCTCTGCCTGGCAGAGCCACTGCAAGGCATGGCAGCTTCACAACCAGCTCCTCTCCCCCCATCTTCGTCTCTCCCCTGCCTTACTCTCTGCCTGGCAGAGCCACTGCAAGGCACGGCAGCTTCACGACCAGCTCCTCTCCCCCCATCTCCGTCTCTCCCCTGCCTTACTCTCTGCCTGGCAGAGCCACTGCAAGGCACGGCAGCTTCACAACCAGCTCCTCTCCCCCCATCTCCGTCTCTCCCCTGCCTTACTCTCTGCCTGGCAGAGCCACTGCAAGGCACGGCAGCCCCTAACCAGCTCCTCTCCCCCCATCTCTGTCTCGCCCCTGCCTTACTCTCTGCCTGGCAGGGCCACTGTAAGGCACGGCAGCATCACAACTGTCAACGGGAGTTGTATGTTGGCCCCGTCCACGCTTGGGCGGAGCCGACTTCGTGGTCGGGTGTAGGGTGCAGCCGACCTGCAGCAGTGGGCAAGTTGGTCGACGAGGTTAGTCGACCTGCACGGGGAGCCACTACATGGGCGCCGACTTCAGGAGGGCGCCAACTTCGTCTGGTCGACCCGGGACCCCGACCAGACCTTCTGGTCGACTCGGGACATCGACCAGACCTTCTGGTCGACCCGGGACGTCGACCAGACCTTCTGGTCGACCCGAGACGTCGACCGAGCGGCTCCTGGTCTACCTGGGAAGTCGACCAGCCCTTCTGGTCGACCTGGGACGTCGACCAGACCTTCTGGTCGACCAGGAGTCACGTCGACTTGGAGCTGGTCGACCAGGGAGTAGTGGTCGACCTGGGGAGGTCGAGTGGGGGTGGTCGTTGACTTGGGAGGTCGACGGGCACGCGCAGGAGCAGCTGGTCGACCTGGTTGCCCGATCGACCATGCTACCTGGGTGACGAGGGTCTGCGAAGGCACGCGAAGGTCGCCCAGGAGAAGTTGGTGAGCCTGACCTCGGTGGTGGTATCCCGAGGTCGTCGAGGCGGATCAGAGGCAGTCGTCAGCGCGAGGTTGACGTGGTGTGTGCGCTGTGCAGGTGACGGGACTCTGCGCACCAATCATCTGCACACACCTGCAAAGCGGGTGCACTGCTGTTCTGTGTGAGCAACGCTGGCACGCCGTCAACCAGCGATGTTGGCACGCCGTCGACCTTGCACTGCTGGAGCGCGGTCGACCAAGTCGTGCTGGAACGCGGTCGACCAAGCTGCGCTGGCAGTTGGCCGACCTGAATGCTAGCTTTGATGTAGTCTTGCATTGCCAACTTCATTGTATCATTTTTGTTGTCAACTTTCTCTAGTGAAACCCTTGCCTAATTACCTCGTGAACTAGCAAGCAGTGTATGCACTAGGAAAAAAAATAAGGACCAACGAACGCAGAGATCACACGAGCACCCGTGCCTAGCCCGTAGTCTAGCTCCCATTGCAGTAGTTATCTCCGCATGGTGCGGTGAGCGTGGACGGCACACGACTTACCTTTTGTCAGGTCGACGTAGAGGTCACTTACCTAAGTTGTTCGGAGGCCGGCAGCCGTGCAGTCACTAGCGTGCGCGTAGGGAATGGAGACCCTGGAAGAACAGCTGGAGGACGCGAGGACACGCCATAGGGCCCAAGAGTACGGAACGATCCCTTGGGCGGTTGTGGAGGCTGGCGTTCCCACCATGTGGGCGACGTTGCACCCTCCTCAACCTGCGTCTCCTTGACCGGTGAACACAGAGGGCGGCGTCGACGTCGGCGTCAACGCCGGTGGTTACCAGGTCGGTAGCAGTGCGTGAGGCACGTCGAGGCAGAGAGATGTGATACACGCCGATGAAGTCGGCGGCGTTCAGGTGCAGGGAGTGCGGCCGTCGGTGGCTGCAGGCTTCTCGCATGGCAACGTCGGAGGTCGACGAAGTTGGTTGTCGCCGATGTCGGCGACCCAGGTGACGGCGGGCGGGATAGCACCGAGCTACGGCTACTTCAAGTTTACGCCGGACAGGATTTTGGTCACCCCGCTGCTCACTGGTCGACCTAACATCCTCACCTGGAAGGAAGCTATCGAGCCCCAGCTAGAGATGGCTAGGCTGATCGGCTTCGCCCGAGGGACAGTGGCGACGCCGGAGGAGCATCACGTCGACTTACGAGCGGAGTTCCGCGCCGTGCAGCCGTTGACCTTCACGGTCATCTCGCGGTGCTGCTCGCCGGGCGTGCAGATCGCCTTGAAGTGGTGCCGAGAGTACCTCGACGCCGGCCACCGAGCGTGGCACTTCATTGAGTCGACCTACCAAGTCACCGACGTCTTGTTCATCGCCCAACTGGAGGGGCAGCTGACGCACCTGCGTATGGGCGACGAGGAGACAACGACCGACTATTGCAACCGAGCCCGACGAATTCTCGCCACCATCAGGATGGTCGGCGCGCAGTACTCGACGGCGTCGTACGTCACCCACGTCATGCAGGGACTCTCGAGCAGCTACAACCTCTTGAAGCGGCTGTCAATGGCGCCGAGCACGAGGTCGACGCTCAACGAGGACAACTTGACCTCGTACATCCTGCAGGATGAGGCGATGCAGGAGGCAGAGCGGTCACAGGAGCTCTTGGCGCAGGCGAACTTTGTCGCCCCGGTGAAACAAGGAAGTCGACCGGGGCAGCGCGGACAGTCTGGCGGCGGCGGTAGCAGTGGCTGGAAGTCGGCCAAGGAAGTCGACAAGAAGAGGTCGACCAAAGACAGCGGTCGAGGAGGAGGAAGTCGACGTTGGGAGTGCTGGCTGTGCGGCGACCCCGACCACCTCTCCTTCGAGTGCCCCAACCGCAGTAACTGCGACGACGACGACGCCAAGGGAGGCCGCCGGAGGTCTGGAAGTCGTCGTCCTCGTCGAGGAGGAAACAAGCCGCGCAAGGAGAAGCAATCGGCGACGTCGACCTCGGCGAAGGACGCCGACTCCTCTGCAGGTGGCAAGGGGCAGGATGACAAGACGGCGTCGTGCTCGCTGGTCAGCGTCGTGGAGCCGACTGTCTCGCTGGCGCCGGAGGCTGGAGAGAACTTCCAGGCGGTGGCGGCAGCTGTGCAGGCAAACCCAGCGGTGGTCTTGCTTGACAGCGGCTGCTCCCACCACCTGATGGGGACGAAGGAAGTCTTTGTCGACCTGCAGCCGAGCGGCTCCTTTAAGCACGTGCGTAGCTTCAATGGGGCATTGCAGGACGTCCAGGGCCGTGGCACCGTCGCCCTGCAAGGAGAGGCCGGGAAGCAGGTGCTCATCCCCGACGTGCTGTACGTCCCGGGTGTGCGGGCAAACCTGCTGTCGTCCGGCCAGCTGAAGGAGCACGGCGTGAAGATGCAGGAGGACGGAGACGGCATGCTGCTCATCTCGGCGGCCGGGGAAGTGCTCGGTCAGGCGACGTACTCCGAGCGTGTCCTCTGCACCGACCTGCGTCCCTACTCAACGAGGTCGACGTCGCCCACGATGGAGGTTGTGGCCCTGCGGGCGATCGTCTCGAGGACGAAGTCGACGCCGGACAGGATGCATGCACGGCTTGCGCACGTCGGCATGGACACCATACGGAGCTCGCCGAAGCACGAGGTCGCCACTGGGCTGGACCTCAAGTCGGCGACGGGCGCCAACTCACCGTGTGTCTCGTGCGTCGGTGGGAAACAGGCGCGGCACACCTTCCCCGACAAAGGCTCCGACGCCGACGACGTGCTTGCTGTCGTGCACATCGACCTGTGCGGGCCGTTCCACGTGGCTGCCAAGGACGGCAGCTTGTACTTCTTGCTGCTCAAGGACCGCAAGACCCGCTTCCTGTGGGTGAGGCCGGTCGCCAAGAAGTCAGATGTGCTGTTGGAGTTCCAGAAGTGGCTGGTGTTGGTGGAGAGGCAGGTGAAGAAGTCGGTGCTGATGCTGCGCTCAGACCGAGGAGGGGAGTTCCTCGGGAAGAAGTTCACCGACTTTGTGGATGGCAAGGGGATCGTCAACGACCTTACCTTCCCGTACACCCCGCAGCAAAACCGAATGGCGGAGTGGGAGATGCGGACGGTGGTGGAGTCGGTGCGGACGATGATGCTGCACATGGGCGTGCAGCACCACTGGTGGCACCTCGCTCTGCGGCAGGCCGTCTGGATCCGCAACTGCCTTGAGAGGTCGACACTTCCGCCGGGGACGACGCTGTACCAACTGCTGACCGGGCAGGAGCCCGACTTGTCGCTGGCGCGGGTGTGGGGCTGCATGGCACAGTTCTTGGTTCCCGAGCAGCAGCGTGGTGGAAAGCTGAAGCCGAAGGCCAGGTGGGGCGTTCACCTCGGCGTGTCGGAGGAGATAAAGGGCTGGGAGCTCTTCGACGTCGCCGACAACCGGGTGGTCACCACGTCGGACGTGGTGTTCTACGAGGATCTGTCACTGGAAGTGTGGAAGTCGGAGAACGGGCCGGTGTCAAGGCGGACGCCGACCACGCCACCGACCGACACCTCGACGGCGACGCTGCCTTTACTCGCCGAGGTCGGTGAGCTTGCCGCTGAGGATGTCGAGGACGTCCGTCCTCCTTTTCCCCCTTCTCCAACCCCTGCCCCTCCCCTCCTGGCCGACCTACGTGGGCTGACCTTGGTGTCGGCCTCCGGCGATGAGGGGAGTAGTGGGACGTCACCTTCGGCGCCGGCCAAGGGCATCGCCAGTGGCCGACATGACGAGCAGCAAGTCGACTTGATAAGGGAGGAGCACGTCGATGAGGAGCAGCCGATTTGGGTGAAGTCGACAGGGGAGCAGGCAGCAGTGAAGCCGACCACGGAGCACTCGGCAGGGGAGCCGACCACAGGGGAGAAGTTGGCCAGGAAATCGATCGAGGGCAGAGAAGACGATGACAAAGGAGGGGACGCCGAGCAGTCCACCGATAGCGACGTGGTGGAGGTTCGGCCTGAACCTCGGAAGTCAGGACGACTTCGGAGGCCACCCGACTTCTTCTTTCGTGCTGCCTTCACCACTATGTACGACGTCGAAGACGACGACCTGGCGTATGACGACGCCGAAGAGGATGAGGAGTTTTCGGAGCTCGACCCCGACATGCATGCCGACCCCGAGCATCGTTGGGACATCTCGACGATGATGGTGAAGGAGGCGTTGGCGAGCTGGAAGGGGCCGCTAGTGAAGGCCGCCATGGAGGAGGAGATCCGTAGCCTCATCAACATGGGCACTTGGGAGCTGGTCGAACGTTCGCCGGGAGTGAACATCATGAAGAACCGGTGGGTGTTGACGACGAAGTACCACGTCGACGACGAAGTACCACGTCGAGGACACCATCGAGCGTGAGAAGGCGAGGCTGGTCGTGAAGGACTTCACCCAGGTGTATGGCGCTGACTACGACGAGACGTTTGCGCCGGTGGGCAGCTACGCCACGCTGAGGATCTTCCTCAGCATCGTCGCCGTCCTCAGCCTCAACCTGATGCAGCTCGACATGAAGAACGCCTTCCTGCAGAGCAAGTTCGACCGGGTGCTCTACATGTCCCAGCCGGACTACTTCAACGACGGAACCGGCCGGGTGTGCAAGCTGTTGAAGAGCCTGTACGGCCTGAAGCAGTCGCCGCTGCTGTGGTACTTGGCGCTCAACGACGTACTGGTCGGCGCTGGGTGGAAGAAGAGCCAGGTCGACGAGGCTCCGTACTTCAAGGTCGGCGACGACGCAGTGGCCTGCTGGGTGCTGGTCTACGTCGACGACCTGCTCACCGCCAGCAGCAGCACCGAGATGCTGAAGGAGCTGCTGGAATCCGCCTTCGAGCTGCGTGAGATCTCGCCGGTGTAGAAGTACCTCGGGCTGGAGATCATCCGCGACAGGTTGGCAGGGAAGCTGTGGCTGCACCAACAGGGCTACGTCGACAAGCTACGTAGGCGCTTCATCGACGAGGAGCAGACCGGGCGCACTCCGAAGACGCCGGTCTCGGTCGACGCCTACGCCGTCCTCACCTTCGACGACGAGGAGGCACAGGAGCGACAGGAGGAGGAGTACCGGCAGAAGGTCGGCTCGCTGCAGTTCGCGGCGACGACGACGAGGCCGGACATCGCCTTCGCCTGCAGCAAGCTGGGGAGCGGCCTCACGGTGAGGAGCGACCAGCACTGGCGTGAGGTCGACCGCTGTCTTGCCTACCTCGCCAACACGCATGACACCGCCCTGGAATTCGGCGGTGGACCTGAGTCGCTGGAGCTGGTTGGCTACGTGGACGTCGACGACGCTGCTGACAAGCAAAACAGGACGAGCACGGGCGGCTACGTGTTCGTCTACGGAGGGGCCGCAGTCTCCTGGTCGAGACAGAGCATCAAGTGTGCGATGATGTCGTCGACCGAGTTAGAGTACGTGGCGGTCACCGAAGCCGGCAAGGAGGGACGCCGACTTCGCTTCCTCCTCGCCGAGTTCCGGCAGCTGGATGCTGGGAAGCCGACCGTCCTCCGGGTGGACAACAAGTCGGCCATCACGGTCGCCGAGGGCATGGGGTTGACGGGCAACCTCAAGCACATGAAACGGTGACAGGCCTGGCTGCAGCACATGGTGAAGCGCGGGAAGTTCTCGCTGAGGTACATCCCGACCACTGAGCAGCCGGCCGACTTCCTGACGAAGGTGTTGCACTACCCGGCCTTCAACCGGTGCTCCATCGCCATCGGCCAGGTGCGCTTGGCCGACGTGGGCGACGAAGTTGACAAAGTGCAGCAGTAGGTGCCATGCCCTCTTGCATGGCTGGTGCGGTGGACGACGTGCTGTGTGTTGAGGTGCACGTCGACGAGCTGTTCGCCGAGAGGTACTGCCGTGTGGGCTGGGGGCCCAAGCGTGAACGTGGCAGGGGAGTGTCAACGGGAGTTGTATGTTGGCCCCGTCCACACTTGGGCGGAGCCGACTTCGTGGTCGGGTATAGGGTGCAGCCGACCTGCAGCAGTGGGCAAGTTGGTCGACGAGGTTAGTCAACCTGCACGGGGAGCCACTACATGGGCGCCGACTTCAGGAGGGCGCCAACTTCGTCTGGTCGACTCGGGACATCGATCAGACCTTCTGGTCGACCCGGGACGTCGACCAGACCTTCTGGTCGACCCGGGACGTCGACCAGACCATCTTGGTCTAGCTGGGAAGTCGACCAGCCTTTCTGGTCGACCTGGGACGTCGACCAGACCTTCTGGTCGACCAGGAGTCACGTCGACTTGGAGCTGGTCGACCAGGGAGTAGTGGTCGACCTGGGGAGGTCGACTGGGGGTGGTCGTTGACTTGGGAGGTCGACGGGCACGCGCAGGAGCAGCTGGTCGACCTGGTTGCCCGATCGGCCATGCTACCTGGGTGACGAGGGTCTGCGAAGGCACGCGAAGGTCGCCCAGGCAAAGTTGGCGAGCCTGACCTCGGTGGTGGTATCCCGAGGTCGTCGTGGCGGATCAGAGGCAGTCGTCAGCGCGAGGTTGACGTGGTGTGTGCGCTGTGCAGGTGACGGGACTCTGCGCACCAATCATCTGCGCACACCTGCGAAGCGGGTGCGCTGCTGTTCTGCGTGAGCAACGCTGGCACGCCGTCAACCTGCGATGTTGGCACGCCGTCGACCTTGCACTGCTGGAGCGCGATCGACCAAGTCGTGCTGGAACGCGGTCGACCAAGCTGCGCTGGCAATTGGCCGACCTGAATGCTAGCTCTGATGTAGTCTTGCATTGCCAACTTCATTGTATCATTTTTGTTGTCAACTTTCTCTAGTGAAACCCTTGCCTAATTACCCCGTGAACTAGCAAGCAGTGTATGCACTAGGAAAACGACTAAGGACCAACGAACGCAGAGATCACACGAGCACCCGTGCCTAGCCCGTAGTCTAGCTCCTGTTGTAGTAGTTATCTCCGCAACAACCAGCTCCTCTCCCACCATCTCCGTCTCTCCCCTGCCTTACTCTCTGCCTGGCAGAGCCACTACAAGGCACGGCAGCTTCACAACCAGCTCCTCTCCCCCCATCTCCGTCTCGCCCCTGCCTTACTCTCTGCCTGGCCGAGCCACTGCAAGGCATGACAACCCCTAACCAGCTCCTCTCCCCCCATCTCCGTCTCTCCCCTGCCTTACTCTCTGCCTGCCAGAGCCACTGCAAGGCACGGCAGCTTCACAACCAGCTCCTCTCCCCCCATCTCTGTCTCTCCCCTGCCTTACTCTCTGCCTGGCAGAGCCATTGCAAGGCACGGAAGCTTCACAACCAGCTCCTCTCCCCCCATCTCCGTCTCGCCCCTGCCTTACTCTCTGCATGGCAGAGCCACTGCAAGGCACGGCAGCTTCACAACCAGCTCCTCTCCCCCCATCTCCGTCTCTCCCCTGCCTTACTCTCTGCCTGGCTGAGCCACTGCAAGGCACGGCAGCCCCCAACCAGCTCCTCTCCCCCCATCTCCGTCTCGCCCCTGCCTTACTCTCTGCCTGGCAGAACCACTGCAAGGCACGGCAACTTCACAACCAGCTCCTCTCCCCCCATCTCCGTCTCTCCCCTGCCTTACTCTCTGCCTGGCAGAGCCACTGCAAGGCACGGCAGCCCCTAACCAGCTCCTCTCCCCCCATCTCCGTCTCGCCCCTGCCTTACTCTCTGCCTGGCAAAGCCACTGCAAGGCACGACCTAGAACATCAGTCCATCGTGACACTGACATCTCCACTTCCCCCCTAATCCTCAGGAATGCATCTGCCATATCTTTTCGTAAGGCCCTTCCTGTACCCAACTCAACCAAACGTTCTCCACTCCCCCCCCTTCCCAACCCCAAGACTACCCCCTTTTAAACCTCTCGTCCCTATCCTGTGCACCTCCTACAACACTCACCGGGTCGTTCACGGTGTTGACATGGCACATGAACAAGCAAGGCATTCCATTCGCAGGCGATGAGTTTGTTCGCGGCATTATCGCATCGTTCAGCCGTGACGGGCACAGCACGATCGTGCTCCTCCTCAATCACATTGCCTTCTAGCTCTGCGGGGTGAGTTCATTCATACCATTTCGCATGCCCTGTGTTCTTATCAATACCGTAGTAACGCTAATGAAGCGCGTTTGCTCGTGAAATGCAGGTCGAGGCGAAGATCAACGAGACTTGTATGCAGCCGAGCTACAAGGAGAACCGAGCCGCTGTTGATCGGTATTACATCAAAGTCCAGGATTGGGTTCGTGCCTGCATTGCATGCAGGAACGCTGAGAGGGGACCTTGGTGGGACGCTACCCACAACGCTTGGAAATTTGCCGGCGGGCAATCATGCGTGTTTATTAGTAATGATGGAGTGGAGGATTGGTAGATTTGGCCATAAGTAGGTGTGTAGGTTATGACGCCTGTAATTGGAATTGCAGCAATTGATATTATAATAAAAATTATATGCAATAATATTATTATAATTTATATCAGAAGAGATATATAATCGTATACCAAAAGTTATATTGTAACACGTTTATATATATATTGGTATATATTATATATATCCGTGTTACAATGTAACTTTTGAAAGAATGTAATGCCCGTTACATGAAACCACTGAATGTTACCATGTTCACAGTCTTGCAGGCTGGTTACAATTTTGGAGGCTATCAATCTTCGGCACTAAATACATGAATGAAAAATATGATTAGCAAAATCAATACCTTAAAATTCGGCACTTTAAGATTGCGCGATTGGTTCGATCAAACTTTGGCCAACGAATCTGAACAGGCCACGTCGAACACGATGAAAACAACACAAAACCAAAGCTACCGTCAACCACAATCACACAATCGCGATGTGCGGCCGCGATTTGCTTTCACAATCAGAATTGCAACGAAGTTGCTTTCAGTCATCTTCAGATGTGCGGCCGCGATTTGTCGCACGATTTCCCGTCGGATTGAGCTCGAACCCAAACCTACCGCAAAGCAACTCTTCCACCCTCTCCCAAGCATGTGTCAGACAGGGTACGCCAATGCTGCTTTGCTGCAGGATTCTTGTAACTTCTGTCGACCGTGTTTTTTCCGATGTTGTTCTTTCACTACTACTCGCCCACATGTCGGTGTGACCGTAAGCCGCAGCCTATCACGGTCACTACTTTTCGGCGTGGTTAGTAGTACGATACTCTGTTAGAATTATATTATAGCATGCTAAGCCTTTTGTGACTGTACACCAAGTGTACTGTACAGCTGGGTTGGGACTACACCCAGCTTTGGGTGTAGCCTTGCATGTTGGGGAGTCAATCCAACCCAATTGTGGTGGAGCCCCAAAATCCAACCCATTGGTCGTTAGGGTGCCAACATTTGGAGAATGTTGCCAACCCAACCCAAACGGCCATAGGTTGACAACACTTTCCCAAATGTTGCCAACCCAACCAATGGACCATAGGTTGGCAACACTTCCCCAAATGATGCCAAACCAACCACCACCATCCAACTCTCTTCCCTTCCAAGCTCCCCTTCCGAGCTTACCCTCCAATCACTATGTATGCTTCTTTTTCATTCTAGTGAAACTCTTTGAGTTCACATCTCATGCCAACTATGGGATTCTCACATACTCGGAAGCAGCAGTAGAGTTTCACAGCCACTCGTCGTCATCATCGTAGCGTGACGCTATTAGTACTGTTGTCGAAATCTGATTTGAACCGAAGCCGACCGCCGCAAGTCGATTCCAGCTAGAACCGCCGGCGCTTGGATGAGGAATCTCGAGCGCGCATCATGGCTTACCGGCGTCCCAGCACTCCCCGCTGCGCTCTCATCAGCGCTCGCCATGGCGCTCTGGCTTGTCGCTTTCAATGCTGCCTCGTCGTGCCACGCGCAACGGATCAATCCTTCACAAGGTACTAAACACTGGACTAGTAGTACCACCGCCCGCGGCCCTCTCGCCCACCTCCCACCCTCTGCTCGTATGGCTTGCGATGCCTCGAGACTATCAGAAGTTGTGAAACTGGGTAGAGGGAGGTAGGAATCCCCTCTATACCGTGCCTCTCTCCCATGTGCCCGCACGTCTCGCAGCCTCGTCAGTCGGTGTCGCGGGTCAGAAGTTGAAGGGAGGCTGTCATTGAATTCCGCGTCTTCACTTTTGCCCTCTCTTCTCCCCAACGCGTCAGCCGCGTTCCTCAAAGACAGCCAGACGGCATGGGGAACGAGGTTACCGGGATGGGCGGTGGGAGTCAAGTGCAGCACTGCGAGAGGAATCAGTTGTGACGCTAAAGGCATGATTACGGCGTTGTGAGTACATGCGCGCTGTTATCGTATCATGGAATAGGCGCTTCCTGCTGCCATCCTCGCACCATTTGCTGCCTGCCAGCCAGACGCTTCCATCGGCTATCACATACATTTCTCCCACCTTCCCCTTATCCTTCTGTTCCCCATTGCCACTGCTAACATTGCCCCAGGACGCTTCACCACTCCGTGTTCTTCCCTCTTGTTGTAATTCATTCTTATACCTTCGTTCCTAAACCTCAAAACCCAGTACACCTGTTTTACTACCTCGGCAGAACTCATATCTGTCACTACGCAATCTTAATCTGTACAGTCTTTGTCAGTCCTCTGCATTTGCTTGCCTTGCTATAGGCCTTCCGAGCTCATCAATCCTAGTAGTAAGTTCCAGCCGGCCAAAGTCCGTGAACAAGGATTTGAGCCTCTCGTCTCGTCACGTCGAACTCACTCACCCACACAGGCATCTCTACAAAAACAACCTCACGGGCTCCATTCCCGACAGCATCTCTGCGCTCAGTGCACTCACATACCTGTAAGAGGCGCACTGGGTTTGCTCCACCTGCGTGCTGCTCTGTCCACTGAGTGCTGCATGCCATGTGCGCATCACTGCTGGCACACCTCCACTGCCCATTCTCTAAGCATGCTCACTCCTCCTCCCCACTGCTGTCTGCATCGCTTTGCCACTCCTCGATTGTCCGTGCTGCACCAACCATCTGGTTGCTTCATTCCTTCAGCAGAGCTCACAGCTGCCACTAAATTATCTCAGCCTTCAGAATTGCAGTCCCCTTCGTCCTGGCTCTAGCCCTCCCGAACTAATTATGCCTTTTGAGTTCCAGTCACCCTCTGTGGACAGAAATTTGAGCCTCTCGTCTCGTCACCTCCAACTCACTCACCCACACAGGGATCTCAACACTAATTCTCTCACGGGCTCCATTCCCGACAGCATCTCTGCGCTGACGAACCTCAAATACCTGTAAGAGGCACACTGGGTTTGCTCCACCTGCGTGCTGCTCTGTCCACTGGATGCTGCATACCATGTGCGCATCGCTGCTGGCACTCCTCCACTGCCCATGCTCTCTGCACGCCCACTCCTTCCCACCTCTGCTGTCTGCATCGCTTCACCACGCCGTGTTCCTCCCTCTTGTTGTAGTAATTCGTTCTTATGCCTTGGTTCCTAAACCTCAAATTCCAGTACACCTGTTTTACTACCTCGGCAGAACTCATATCTGTCACTACGCAATCTTAATCTGTACAGCCTTTGTCAGTCCTCTCCATTTGCTTGCCTTGCTATAGGCCTTCCGAGCTCATCAATCCTAGTAGTAAGTTCCAGCCGGCCAAAGTCCGTCAACAAGGATTTGAGCCTCTCGTCTTGTCACGTCCAACTCACTCACCCACACAGGCGGATCATGTCTAACTCTCTCAACGGCTCCATTCCCAACAGCATCTCTGCTCTCGCGAACCTCCAACATCTGTAAGAGGCACACTGGGTTTGCTCCACCTGCGTGCTGCCATGTCCACTCGGTGCTGCATGCCATGTGCGCATCACTGCTGGCACTCCTCCTCTGCCCATGCACTCTGCACCCCCGCTCCTTCCCCCCTCTTCTGTCTGCATCGCTTCACCACGCCGTGTTCCTCCCTCTTGTTGTAGTAATTCGTTCTTATGCCTTGGTTCCTAAACCTCAAAACCCAGTACACCTGTTTTACTACCACGGCAGAACTCATAACTGTCACTACACAATCTTAATCTGTACAGTCTTTGTCAGTCCTCTGCATTTGCTTGCCTTGCTATAGGCCTTCCGAGCTCATCAATCCTAGTAGTAAGTTCCAGCCGGCCAATGTCCGTGAACAAGGATTTGAGCCTCTCGTCTCGTCACGTCCAACTCACTCACCCACACAGGAATCTCAGCACTAACTCTCTCAACGGCTCCATTCCCGACAGCATCTCCGCACTCACGGCACTCAGATTTGGGCTGTAAGAGGCGCACTGGGTTTGCTCCACCTGCGTGCTGCTCTGTCCACTGGGTGCTGCATGCCATGTGCGCATCACTGCTGGCTCCTCCCCTGCCCATGCTCTCAGCACGCCCACTCCTTCCCACCTCTGCTGTCTGCATCACTTCACCACTCCGTGTTCTTCCCTCTTGTTGTAATTATTCTTATACCTTCGTTCCTAAACCTCAAAACCCAGTACACCTGTTTTACTACCTCGGCAGAACACATATCTGTCACTACGCAGTCTTAATCTGTACAGTCCTTGTCAGTCCTCTGCATTTGCTTGCCTTGCTATAGGCCTTCCGAGCTCATCAATCCTAGTAGTAAGTTCCAGCCGGCCAAAGGCCGTGAACAAGGATTTGGGCCTCTCGTCTCGACACGTCCAACTCACTCACCCACACAGGTATCTCTACAATAACAACCTCACGGGCTCCATTCCCAACGGCATCTCTGCGCTCTCGAACCTCGAAAGCCTGTAAGAGGCACACTGGGTTTGCTCCACCTGCGTGCTGCTCTGTCCACTGGGTGCTGCATGCCATGTGCGCATCACTGCTGGCACTCCTCCACTGCCCATTCTCTAAGCATGCTCAATCCTCCCCCCCACTGCTGTCTGCATCGCTTTGCCACTCCTCGATTGTCTGTGCTGCACCAACCATCTGGTTGCTTCATTCCTTCAGCAGAGCTCACAGCTGCCACTAAATTATCTCAGCTTTCAGAATTGCAGTCCCCTTAATCCTCGCTCTGGCCCTCCCGATCTAATTATGCCTTTTGAGTTCCAGCCATCCTCTGTGGACAGAAATTTGAGCCTCTCGTCTCGTCACGTCCAACTCACTCACCCCATACAGGGATGTCAACACTAATTCTCTCACGGGCTCCATTCCCGACAGCATCTCTGCGCTCACTGCACTCCGTTACCTGTAAGAGGCACATTGAGTTTGCTCCACCTGCGTGCTGCTCTGTCCACTGGGTGCTGCATGCCATGTGCGCATCACTGCTGGCACTCCTCCACTGCCCATTCTCTAAGCATGCTCACTCCCCCCCCCCCCCCCCCCCTCCTGCTGTCTGCATCGCTTTGCCACTCCTCGATTGTCCGTGCTGCACCAACCATCTGGTTGCTTCATTCCTTAAGCAGAGCTCACAGCTGCCACAAAATTATCTCAGCCTTCAGAATTGCAGTCCCCTTAATCCTCGCTCTGGCCCTCCCGATCTAATTATGCCTTCTGAGTTCCAGCCACCCTCTGTGGACAGAAATTTGAGCCTCTCGTATCGTCACCTCCAACTCACTCACCGCATACAGGGATCTCAGCACTAACTCTCTCACGGGCTCCATTCCCGACAGCATCTCTGTGCTCACGAACCTTCCGTGGCTGTAAGAGGCATACTGGGTTTGCTCCACCTGCGTGCTGCTCTGTCCACTGGGTGCTGCATGCCATGTGCGCATCACTGCTGGCACTCCTCCACTGCCCATTCTCTAAGCAAGCTCACCCCCCCCCCCCCCCCCCCCCTCCTGCTGTCTGCATCGCTTTGCCACTCCTCGATTGTCCGTGCTGCACCAACCATCTGGTTGCTTCATTCCTTCAGCAGAGCTCACAGCTGCCACTAAATTATCTCAGCCTTCAGAATTCAGTCCCATTAATCCTTGCTCTGGCCCTCCCGATCTAATTATGCCTTTTGAGTTCCTGCCACCCTCTGTGGACAGAAAATTGAGCCTCTCGTCTCGTCACCTCACCTCCAACTCAGTCACCCACACAGGAATCTCAACAACAACAACCTTATGGGCTCCATTCCCGACAGCATCGCTGCGCTCTCGAACCTCGAAGTCCTGTAAGAGGCACACCGGGTTGCTCCACCTGCGTGCTGCTCTGTCCACTGGGTGCTGCATGCCATGTGCGCATCACTGCTGGCACTCCTCCACTGCCCATTCTCTAAGCATGCTCAATCCTCCCCCCCACTGCTGTCTGCATCGCTTTGCCACTCCTTGATTGTCCGTGCTGCACCACCAACCATCTGGTTGCTTCATTCCTCCAGCAGAGCTCACAGCTGCCACTAAATTATCTCAGCCTTCAGAATTGCAGTCCCCTTAATCCTCGCTCTGGCCCTCCCGATCTAATTATGCCTTTTAAGTTCCAGCCACCCTCTGTGGACAGAAATTTGAGCCTCTCGTCTCGTCACCTCCAACTCACTCACCCACACAGGCATCTCTACAATAACAACCTTACGGGCTCCATTCCCGACAGCATCGCTGCGCTCTCGAACCTCGAAGTCCTGTAAGAGGCACACCGGGTTGCTCCACCTGCGTGCTGCTCTGTCCACTGGGTGCTGCATGCCATGTGCGCATCACTGCTGGCACACCTCCACTGCCCATTCTCTAAGCATGCTCACTCCTCCCCCCCACTCCTGTCATCGCTTTGCCACTCCTTGATTGTCCGTGCTGCACCAACCATCTGGTTGCTTCATTCCTTCAGCAGAGCTCACAGCTGCCTCTAAATTATCTCAGCCTTCAGAATTGCAGTCCCCTTAATCGCCCTGGCCCTCCCGATCTAATTATGCCTTTTGAGTTCCAGCCACCCTCTGTGGACAGAAATTTGAGCCTCTCGTCTCGTCACCTCCAACTCACTCACCCCATTCAGGGATCTCGGCACTAATTCTCTCACGGGCTCCATTCCCGACAGCATCTCTGCGCTCACTGCACTCGCATACCTGTAAGAGGCACATTGAGTTTGCTCCACCTGCGTGCTGCCCCGTCCACTGGGTGCTGTATGCCATGTGCGCATCACTGCTGGCACTCCTCCACTGCCCATTCTCTAAGCATGCTCACCCCCCCCCTCCCCCCCCACTGCTGTCTGCATCGCTTTGCCACTCCTCGATTGTCCGTGCTGCACCAACCATCTGGTTGCGTCATTCCTTCAGCAGAGCTCAGAGCTGCCACTAAATTATCTCAGTTTTCAGAATTGCAGTCCCCTTAATCCTCGCTCTGGCCCTCCCGATCTAATTATGCCTTTTGAGTTCCAGCCACCCTCTGTGGACAGAAATTTGAGCCTCTCGTCTCGTCACCTCCAACTCACTCACCCACACAGGTTTCTCGACAATAACAACCTCACGGGCTCCATTCCCGACAGCATCGCTGCGCTCACTGCACTCCGTTACCTGTAAGAGGCACACTGGGTTTGATCCACCTGCGTGCTGCCCTGTCCACTGGGTGCTGCATGCCATGTGCGCATCACTGCTGGCACACCTCCACTGCCCATTCTCTAAGCATGCTCACTCCTCCCCCCCACTGCTGTCTGCATCGCTTTGCCACTCCTCGATTGTCCATGCTGCACCAACCATCTGGTTGCTTCATTCCTTCAGCAGAGTTCATAGCTGCCACAAAATTATCTCAGCCTTCAGAATTGCAGTCCCCTTCGTCCTGGCTCTAGCCCTCCCGAACTAATTATGCCTTTTGAGTTCCAGTCACCCTCTGTGGACAGAAATTTGAGCCTCTCGTCTCGTCACCTCCAACTCACTCACCCACACAGGGATCTCAACACTAATTCTCTCACGGGCTCCATTCCCGACAGCATCTCTGCGCTGACGAACCTCAAATACCTGTAAGAGGCACACTGGGTTTGCTCCACCTGCGTGCTGCTCTGTCCACTGGATGCTGCATACCATGTGCGCATCGCTGCTGGCACTCCTCCACTGCTCATGCTCTCTGCACGCCCACTCCTTCCCACCTCTGCTGTCTGCATCGCTTCACCACTCTGTGTTCTTCCCTCTTGTTGTAATTCATTCTTAGACCTCCGTTCCTAAACGTCGAAACCCAGTACACCTATTTAACTACCTCGGAATAATATCTGTCACTACACAAATCTGTACAGTCCTTCTGAGTCTTCTGCATTTGCTTGCCTTGCTATACGCCTCTCGAGCTCATCAATCCTAGCAAATCTCTAATGGGTGAGGTGGCAAATTTGCAAGACTACGAGGGAGTTCCAACCAGATAAGGCTGGGATTACAAACTACACCCAACCCGCAAATAACCTACTCGATATAGAATATAGTACACAAAGTGTCGACAGCTTATTTCTAACATCAACCTATTGGGTAGACACATTTCTGCACACGACCAGTTCGTTGTCATAGCGTTGCGCAAGGAGTTTTGGGAACGCCCTATTGTACACGATACTTTTTGCACTTATTGTTTTCCTCTACAAACACGGATCCTTGGCTAGGGGCCGGCTTTACCAGGTACTGATGGACCCTTGGACGTGACCTTGTGGGGACTATTAAATGTGAATTAAAGGTGTGCTTAGTAGCTATGTGACGGAAGCCGCGCCTAGCGTCTGAGACGGTTGCGTCTAGACGCAACGCCTAAGACGCTAGACACATTTCAGGCCAGATTAGACGCATATTAGACGAAAACTCGGGCAGGCCTAAAAAAACGTCCGGGCAGCGAAAAAAAACCTTCTACAGAATTTTTCAGGCTAACCATTTTTTGGGGCAACCCGCGATTTTTTTTTTTCGGCCTAATTGATTTTTTTTACCCAAACAATTAGTGTCTTCCGTCATTTAGCTTAGTAGCTTCTAGATCCCAATAGGTGTTATCAGCTTAATGATTGCTGCACACCATGTGCGCATCAATGCTGGCACTCCTCCACTGCCCATGCACTCTGCACGCCCTCTCATCTACCTCTTTGCTGTTTGCTCCTATTTCCACTTCACGCTTTTAGAGTACTCACAGCTTCCACTACACCACCCTGTAATCTCCGTCGGTCCTCTACATTCGCTTGCCTTTCTCTATCCCTCCTTAATTGAGAAATCTTTTTAAGCTCTTGCCACTGTCTGTGGACAGGTGTTGTGCAAGCAAGAATGTCCCAGTGAGTAGATTATCACCTTTGGTCTTAGAGGTCGTGGGTTCATCTCTCAGGAGTTGCATACTCTCTTCTCATTATGCCCAACATGACATTCCCACACTCCACCACACTCACCCACAGTGAAGTGTGGTGACAGTTGGCTTTGCCATGTGTCCACTCATCCCATACTCACCTTGCTGGCCACTATGGTGTGCCACATGCTGCCATGTAGGTTGTGCCTCAGTTGCTAGCTTGGCAAGGTTGGCTAGCCTTGCCCTCAGCTTTGAGGTGCTGCAGCTAGCCTCAAGAGTTTAGCCACATATATGTGGCTTCTCACTTGTCTTGAAAGCATCCTTGGCAAAGAACATTGTTCTAGCCTCTCAGGCTTGTACCATCCTCCTACTAAGGATCTCACACCTGTAAGAGGCACACCGCGTCTGCCACTGGGTGCTCCACTGGCACTGCCCATGCTCTTGGCATGCCCACCCCCCCCCCCCCCCCCCCCCCCCCTCTGCTGTTTGCATCACTTTGCCACTCCTAACTCGTATGTGCTGCATCAACCTTCTGACAGCTTCATCAGTTCAGCAGAGCTCACAACTGCCACTACACTAGCTCAGCATGTACAATCACAGTCCTCTCCATTTGCCTTGCTTTAGCCCTTTTTATAATGATCATGCCTTCCAAATTCCAGCCATCGGGACAGGGATTTGAGCCTCTCCTCTCATCACGTCCAACTCACTCACCCCCACACAGGGTTCTCAACTCCAACTCTCTCAATGGCTCCATTCCCTATGGCATCCACTGGCTCGATGCACTCGCATACCTGTAAGAGGCACCCTGGGTTTTCTCTTTCTATGTGCATATCATCACTGCTGGCCAAGGTGCATAACGTTTTATTTTCCCCGTTTTTTTTCTTCCAGGCTCATTCTGTATCAAAACGTTTTCATAACAAACGACTAATTTTGTGGGAAAAAAACACCTACTATTTTTCTTATTAGGTTTCTAACCTGCTGTTGTACTAGACAAGACATGAGCAACTGTCAAACTACGTGTTTGAGTCGAAAATGCCGAACATGTCTTGCAACCGAACCAAACATCAAACATTTTTGTAGGTTTAGGGGTGTTCGATGTTCGTTTTGCAGGGGCGAACATTTCACAGATTTCCCGAACATCACCATGTTCGAGGCGAACCCGAAGATGTTCATGGGGTTTCCCTAAGTCATCCAAGACTTTGCTAGGCTGGGGAGCCTAGTGGAAAAAAAAAGCGCCATATCGGTGGGAGAATGACGGGAAACACAATCGGTGTATTGTGGTTGGGTTTTTCTTCCTGGGCTGACGGGAAACACAATCGGTTGGGTGCGAGAATGTTTTCAATATTTCACATTTCGCACGTTTGAATTGATCTGCATTGGACTCTATTCGCGACGGCGATTTCGCAAAATTTGCCCAACCAGCCAGCCCATCCATCCCACCCAAAACCGGCAGTACCACAATGCACCTCCTAATTCCGCCCCATACACATAACTAACGCAAGCAAAAACACACACTCACTTCATACGCTAATCTACTCCCGCTACTACGCTATACCTAATCTGCACACTACATCCAACTCTGAGGAATATATACAACCAGTACGCCAGCTTGGCATGCTATTTTAGACGCGAACACTTTACTGTTCAATGTTCGTCATACCATGCAAAAAAAGGCGCGACGAACCGAACATGTTCGAGTCGAACTGAACAGGCGTTTGAGTTTTCGCTCATGTCTATGTTGTTCCATAGGCATTTGTTTTGTAAGTACGACGAGGTAGCTTTTTGAAGTGTTGGTGATGCACCAGACCAGGGGATGCTGTGAAGCTTTTTTATGGTTATTTCAACATATGAGTATGTATGTGTTACAAATAAACGTATATACTTTGTTTTCCCCAAAAGATACCATCAAACTCAAGGTTCAAAATTACCGTTTTCGTAAAATACGGTCCGTTTTATACGGTCGTTTTCTTACGGAGATGAAAAAAAAAAACTGTCGTTTTTTTTGTTAGAGAACTTTGTTCACCAAGAAAAGAAAAAAAAAAACAAGGCCAAAAACATTTTCAATCATGCCAACAAGCTCATACATGCAAGAAGGGGTCTGTCCCCTTCATGCTGCTGCATTTCGGGTTCAATTTGGCCCCACTAAGTGGCCGTTTTGTTAGTTAAACAGGAAACACCTCCTGGAATCGATTTAAACCGTTTTTACGACCGAATTTTACGATACCGTTTTGTACGGTAAATTTTCAAAAAAACGGTCGTTTTTTTTAACCTTGATCAAACTATGTTGAGGAAGACGCTTAGGAAGGAGACGTAGACGCATGCGAAGACGCAGGCCGGTCGGCAGATCTTTTTTTAGTTGAGTGCAATATGAGCTTTTGCACGCCAACCTACCGCTTATTCGCCGGTGGTGAAGGTAAATGAAGTTTTCTGTTTGAAAGTAATTTGTTATGTGTGAGGTGCGCATTTCTATGCTTTATGTTTGGGCGTTTACGGTTCGTGAATCGCCTCGACGGTTCATGAATTATGAGCGTTTTTGTGAAGGGTTGCATTTGTGAGTGTTCATGAGTTTTCGTAAGTGAAGGCGAGTGTTCGTGTCAATCGCATGTTCGGAGTTTCGTGTGTGCTCGTGTTGTTTCGTGTGTTCTGCGAGTCACGAGTGTTCGTGAAAGTGTCGTGAATGCTTGTGAGTCTGTTCGTGAAACGTTCGTGTGATTTCGTGCGAGTTCGTGAGCTTTGAGGTGAAGTTTGGGAGTTTGTGTTTTCATTTGTTTTAATGAGTTCGTTCGTAATTTCGTGTTTGATCGTGAGGCTTAAGGGAATTCGCCTTATCGAGGTGGTCAAGGCTCGAGGCCATGAGCCTGAGCATTGTTGCGCCTTAGGCCCAATCATGCCAATTGTGGCACACGCGCGGCCTGAGGCAGCAATTGAATTCGTTGCCACACGCGCAAGTGTGGCAGTGAAGTGGCGCGAGGGAAAGGACGAGAGCGCGTGGGTCCAGGTTAGATTTCGTGGGACCCTCGAGCTGATTGTCCTTATTACCCAAGAGGAATTTCGCTACGGGGTGTTTCGTGAAGCGTGCGATTAACATTCGACACTGGCGCGAAGTGTGCGAGGGAAGTTTCGACGACAGCTTAATTTCGTCGTGTAAATGCGCGATTTCTTCAGGAGAACTTGTGAGCTGTCACTAGTGGTCGCCACGAAGCACCACGAGCGTCCACGAGACTTCGCGAACAAGTATGGCCCACATAAACGTTCGTGGGCGAGTATGTTCCAACTGATTTCGCGTGGTGAAAGTTGGTAATTCGGAGTATGTTGCTAGCTGTTGTTTTGGTGCGCTTTTAGCTTTCGCTTTTGGTGGGTTAGCATTAATCTGTGCTTACGTTTGTTTGTGATCAACCTTTTGTGAATCAAATATTCTCTATCATCGTATTGACGTGAGGGGAATTATCTGCACACGAGCCAATCAGTCAATTAACGCAGTGCAACGGAGTTTGTGACTACTCTAGAGCACACGATTAGTTTCACACTTGAGAAACCCCTCTACAAACACGGACCCTTGGTTAGGGGCTGGTTTTACCAGGCATCCGAGGACCCTTGGAGGTGACCCCGTGGGGATAACTGAGTGGTGCCTAAAGGTGTGCTTAGAGGTTCCTAGTCTGAATAGTAGTTAACATTTTGGGCTACCCGAAAAAAGAAAAAAGAAAAAAAAAAGTTGGATACGTTTTCTATCATGGCCACAATCGGAAACATGCAAGAAAAGATTTCGTCCTCTTCCTCCTACTGACTTTCGCCATCAACGTTGTCCCTTTTATCAAAGTGAAATCATTATTGGAATTGATTAAAACCGGTTAGAATGACGGCTTTTACCAAACTACTTTTACGGGTGTTTTTAAAAAACAAACAAACAAAAACTCTGCATGCCCACTCATCCCCCCCTCTGCTGTCCGCATCACTTTGTCACTCCTCAATCGTCCATGCTGCATCGACCTTTTGGTAAGACAAGGGCAACGAGGCGAGTAAAAAACTCGAGTCGTTTTTATTACTCGTTTTAGGCGAATAACGAGTAGGGCAAATCGCATTTTTTCCTCGTCCGAGGCGAAGCGAGTAATGCTCTCGAGTAAAAAATACTCGCCTTTTACTCGTGTTTTCATTGAGTAATTGTGATCTCGCGAGTACAGATTGTACTCGCGATTAATTTGATACTCCTCTTGTCCAGATCCCCGCAGCAGTGGGTGTGAAGAATCAACATTTCTAGATCTGACGGACCATTTCAGTACAACCCGCCAGCCTACTAGATCTAGCGTTTTAGATCGTGCACGGCCATTATGCGACCAATTAGAGGCCAACTATGTAAATCTATCTATGTAGATCTAGTCTAGCAATCAACTAACATTTTATATCTGCTTTTGTAGATCGCCCTGGACGACTATTAGTCAAGCGTAATTAGGTAACTTGCACGCATGTAATAACTCGTTAAAAACGCTTTAATATGGTTCCAAGAGGTCTTTGGTTCTAAAGAAACGTCGTTTTAGACGGTCGTTATCAAACTAGCGGGGCACCAAACCATGGGACCATAACTAAGCAGGACGAAGGGGAAGCTGGGTACTAATTCATCAAGTTCTGCACATAGTTGTTAGCCCTTCCTTGCATGTTGCCCTTTGTGGCCATGATTGTGAAAGTATTCAACCATTTTTTCTTTCCTTCGTTATTTGTGACCTGGGTTCTCAAGCAAAAGAACAGCTGATTTTTTTTATATGATCGTAAATAACGGACTGTTTTTTACGAGTCTCTCGTCTCATCACGTCCAACTCACTCAACCCTACACAGTGATCTCAGCTCCAACTCGCTCGTGGGCTCCATTCCCGACAGCATCTCTGCGCTCGCGGCACTCGCATCTCTGTAAGAGGTGCACTGGGTTTGCTCCACCTGCGTGCTCCACCTGCAGAACTCAAATCTGCAACTACAGAGTCAATCTTTGCAATCTCTGTCATTCCTGTGCACCCGCTTGCCTTGCAATAGCCCTTAAGTGATCAATCATTTTAAGTCCCTGCCACCCTTTGTGGATAGGCTTCTGAGCCTCTCGCCTCACCACGTCCAACTCCCTCACCCACACAGGGATCTGAGCTCTAACTCCCTCACCGTCTCCATTCCCGACAGCATCTCTGCGCTCAAAGCACTCGCATCTCTGTAAGAGGCACACTGGGTTTGCTCCACCTGCGTGCCGCTCTGTCCACTGGGTGCTGCATGCCATGTGCGCATCACTGCTGGCACTCCTCCACTGCCCATGCACTCAACACACTGGTTCCATCCGTTGCCGTTTGCATCCATTTGCCACTCCTTGTTCTGCCCTACTGCACCAACCTACTTGCTGTACTTCGTTGAACCTACGTGTTGTTTTGAACTCATTCCCGCCAGTACACAATCTCAACCTGTACAATCTCGGTCTCTTCTCTGCATCTGTTTGCCTTGCTGATGCTCCTGATTAATCAATCCTTCCAAGTTCCAGCCACCCTATGTAAACGGGGTGTGAGCCTCTCGTCTCATCACGTCCGAATCACTCAACTCAACCCCACACAGGAATCTCAGCTCTAACTATCTCGCAGGCTCCATTCCCAGCAGCATCTCCGCACTCACGGTAGTCACATACCTGTGAGTGGCACACTGTTCTTCCTGTGGGCTGCTCTGTTCACTGGTAACTGGTTGCTGCATTCCATGTGCGCATCACTGCCGGCACTCGTCCACTGCCCATGCACTCTGTACGGCCACTCTGCACCCCCTCTGGTGTCTTCAGCACATTGCTCCTTCATTTTTTTTATTCAACTTCTTGTTCTTGTCAATTTACTCAAATGTTTACTGCTTCTGCAAAACTCAATACCGCAACTACAGAGTCAATCTTTGCAATCTCTGTCATTCCTGTGCACCCGCTTTTCTTGCAATAGCCCTTCCAAAGTGATCAATCATTTTAAGTCCCTGCCACCCTTTGTGGATAGGCTTCTGAGCCTCTCGCCTCACCACGTCCAACTCCCTCACCCACACAGGGATCTGAGCTCTAACTCCCTCACCGGCTCCATTCCCAACAGCATCTCGGAACTCTTATATCTCGGGACACTGTAAGCCGCACACTGGGTTTGCTCCACCTGCGTGCTGATCTGTCCACTGGGTGCTGCATGCCATGTGCGCATCACTGCTGACACTCCTCCACTGCCCATGCACTCTGCATGCCCACTCCTCCCCTCCTCTGCACGCTGAATCGCATTGTGACTTCATGTTCATCCCTGCTGTTGTACTTCAGATTCTCCTTTTGTTCCTGAATTGGCAGAACTCAAATCCATGAGTTGGCAGAACTCAAATCCCTGAATCGGCAGAACTCAGATCCCTGAATTGGCAGAACTCAAATCCCTGAATTGGCAGAACTCAAATCCCTGAATCGGCAGAACTCAAAACTACGATTACTGATTCTCAACCTCAGCAATTTCATTCAGTCCTCTGCATTTGGTCGTTTTGCTATTGCAATTTCAAACCAATCAATCCTTATAAGTTCCAGCCACTGCATCTTTCCTACCTGCTAAACCAACCATCTGGCTGGTCTTGATTGAATTCACGCTTTCGTTGCTTTAGCAAAACTTATAAGTGCTACACAATTTTAACCTTGTGTATTCAACCGCTCCTCTAGATGTCCATACTAATCATGTTGTGCTCTTCTGTACAGGGATGTGCACCAAAATGAACTTTCCGGAATCATTCCAGCCACACTTGGGAGTCTTGCTCAATTGGACTACCTGTAAGCTGCGTAGCTTTTCTGCATGCTGTGTGCACATCACTGCTGTCTGGCATTCCTCACTTTTTATGTGCTTGCGTATCCACTGCGTACCGGACCTCTCCCAAGAAACATTCAGCGTATCTATGCTAGCGTATCATATCCAAACAGCGTGCATTCCAACTTAGCCTCCACTGGCGACAATGCAGACCCGAGCCGCTTGCGACGCTGCTGCAGAGCTGCACCTCCAACACAACGCCTTTGGTGGGAAGTAAAGGCTCCCCACTACAACGATTGTCGGCACCATGTGGCAAACGAACGGGTGCTCGGCGTGCCCCTCGTGTAGGTGCAGTGCAGCATGGTACAGGCATATCGCCTCATCCGTCGCTGTTATCTTCGCGGCCACCTCTCCCTTAAGTAATCCATAGCGTTTTGCTTGTTAGGGGTGTGCCCTCCAACCGAAGAAATCGTGGCGCTCCCCGCTCTCGCCTTCTCAGCCCCCAGCAGTCTTCGTACTTGCTGCTTCACGAGTAGCTCTCTCCACCTCCTTGAGAACGGTCGGACAAATTCGCACTTCGTGGCATCCTTAGTTTGGCCACTTGGTGAAATGCATAGTGCAACGACCATGGCTATGACTAATAGTGTGGTTACATGAGCGACACTCCACCAGCTTCCCTTTTACTTCTTCCTCGGAATATTCGCAGTATTGGAATGAGTGGAAACCGATTCTTACACAATCGCCGCATTCGAAGAGTTTCCCACTGATTTCTCATTGCTGATGCCGGCGCCAACATTACTAGAAGGTGTCTAGTCTCGGGTCCAGATCTCAAAACCCATCGTCATCGGCCTCATAGCACAACTCCTCCAGTGTGCGTGCGGCCCCTGCTGCGAGGAGGCTCCTGCCGCTCGTGTTCTGTGCCATCCATGACTTAATAGCCAAAATTTGGCTGTCAGAAAACTATGGTTAATAACCAGAGCTATATGACAGGGAAGTGTAGCGGTGTACGTTGGAGTGGTGTACATTTGTACGTAAGCAAGACGCATCTAAGGAGAGAGGGCGGAAGGGCCAAGCCTGGCAGTTGGGGTTCGGAAAGGGGCAACCTGACAGGAGAGGGTGGCAAAGTGCAAGTGTGGCAGCCGGGCGGTAACAGGACTGTGAAAAAGGGTTACATTGGGGGTGGCGAATGATTGGTGCTTAAGTGCATGCATTTTTTGTGTTTTCTTTTCTGCAAACGCCGAGCCCGTGCGAAGCTGGAAGTCACTGTAACCAGCTGGATGTGGTTAGAAAATCTTGCTGGCCTAGATCTAGAAGGAACATTCGTTGAGTTTCCTCTTCAAGCCTAGGATAGGATGAGGTAGACAAGGGTCGTGCGGGCCATGGGACTGCCATTGCTTGTATGTTTCCATTTCTTACTGTGCTATATTCTTGAAGCTAAACAGTAGAAGGCGGAGCCATAACAAGCACTCGAATGGGGTAGGAGGGGACTCGAATGTGAAGGGGGTTGAATCAATGGCAGCCAGAAATAAGGGAAAGCAGAAAGTGGGGTAAGGAGTCAAGTGAGCAAGGGCGGGCAGGAAGGGAAGGGTGAGGAAGGAGGGTTGTGGAAGCAGCAAAAAGAAGGCAGCAGGAAGAGGCATGAGAGGAGGAGCAGAGAGAGGCAGTACTGAGCAGGGCTGAAGGGAGATTCCGACATGGCGCATGACGAAATCGCGAAGTCGTCACGACCAAAGAAAACAAATAAAACCGGGCTGTCGAACACGATGGCTGTTGGGATGACGCATAAAGTTTTGGGCATCTGTGAAATGTTGATGTTGTTTTCTTGTAACTCAACCTCCGCAAATCAATGTGGTATTTAAACTCACAGGACATCCACTGTGCGGTGTGAACGAGGCTTGGTCCGGACATCCAATTTGACGGACGATGGCCCCGTTTAGTGACGAGGAGATAGCTAATAAGGATTTAAAGCTTGAAAATGATCTCCAATCCCCATTTCTTACCTGAATTTGAACTTGCACTCAAGTTGCCCCTCCGAGCAGAGATCAAACAGGTCAAATTGGCCTAACAGGATTTTGTCAAACCAAAAAGATAAAAACATAACTCTACTTTGGTTCCACACGAACCGGTTTGCCTAAACCGAACCAAGGTTCGGTTTAGCCATGCCTAGTTGACAGCTATCTAAATCTGTTTCTTGTCTTGTGCATGCAACCATCCGCACACAAGTTGCCCAAGCATATTCTCTCCTGTGCCGATCTGCCCATTTCCACTGCAGCAACACATCTGGCACCAGCCTCACTTGTCCTGCTGCTGACAGCACCACCTGCGCCCAAACCTTATCGCCAAAGGCGGCCTTCTGCCAAGATTGTGGCACCACCTGTTCTGCATGCCAGCAAGAAACAGGTTAGTGGGGTTCATGAAGCGGTGCCTAGTTTACTTGAATCACCCCCACTTCTACCATGCTTGTGCTGTTGTGAATGGCAGTTCATTCTCTTTGCTCAGATTACATCGAATCTCTTTGCTCAGCTGACATGCTTTTGTTGTGCTCATGCAGCAGCAGCAGCATCTGGAGGTGGAGGGGGTGTATCAGTGGGAGGCATCATCGGCATTGCTGTTGCTGCTGTGGTCGTTCTCCTCCTGCTTCTGGCTGCCATGTTGCTCTGCTTCAGGCACCAGAAGCGGCAAAGCTCAAAATGTAGGAGAAGCAGGATTGGTTCTCCATGTGTTCAGCTCAGCTCCCACCTCCACACCTTCTCAACGTTCCTTGTTAAGATGGTTCCTCTTCATGTCTACTCATTTTATATGCGTGTGCTCGATAACAACAAGGCAAGACAAGGCGAGGGCTCGCTCATTACCTCCTCACTCTTCGCCCCCCACCCCACCGCCATGCCCAGGGGCCAGCCTGGCAGTGGCGCACTGCAAGGAGTTCTCGCTAAAGGACGTCCTCAGGGCCACCAACGACTGGTCTCAGGACAACCTGCTTGGCTCGGGTGCCTTTGGTGATGTCTACAAGGGCGTCTGTCCTTGTGATGGCACCACACCCTGGGCTGTGAAGCGCGCCAAGTTCATGGGCGCGGAATTCCAGGGGGAGGTGAGTGCCGCATATGGGGAGATGGCTGGACTACAGACTCCGTCAGTCAACATGGGGATAAGACAATTCAGTCTTCCATTACTTTCAAACAGAAGGACGCTTCATCTAAGAATGTGCTATCTAGTTTGATCAGGACTATTCAGCTTCCCTAAGCTGAGCGAGCAGAATCACTGTTCCTCCTTCTCTTCTCAACCTACTCTTTCTTTCCTGCCGCCTTCCTCCTGTTCCCGTGTGCCGGTTCTCACTTCCTCCAGGTCATACAAATGGCCGACAAGAACCATCCCAACATTGTGCGACTGCTTGGGTTTGCGGTGGGAGGGGACGTCAGGTCTCAGATAGACCAAGTCCTCATCTACGAGTTTGTGCCCAATGGTGACCTCCATATGTGGATAGGACCAAGTAAGTGTGCAAGTTGTTGTTTCGCATTCCCTTGTACAATGTTACTCGTGGTAGGCCACTCATGCTGCCTGGTGATGCTTGTCGTGAAACTCATCCCGTGGCTTGTTGCAGATGCACCTTTTTCTCTGAGTCTGAAGCAACGGCTAGACATCCTCATTGGTGTTGCACGTGGCTTTGAGTACCTCCATAGCTTTGGCATTGTGCATCGCGACATTAAACCCGCCAACATCCTCATCACCAGCGACATGCAGGCAAGCGCGGTTGCAGCATCTCACACTGCATAACAAGATGCTTCTGTGGAAAGCAACTAGCCACGAGAGTTGATAGGAAAAGGCAGAGCTATGCCAAAATAATTGGTTGTTCTAGTTTGGCTCATCTAGTCTCGCTTTTTATCTAGTTCTGCATATGGCTCACGCTCACTTACACGTTCGTGTTTCTTGTGTTTGGATGCAACCAGCGTATGTCGTTTGTTTTGTCACCATTGTTGTTTCTTTCTTTTGTGCTGGTGCATTCTTAATATCACATTTATCCAACCACCCATCAGCCCAAGATTGCAGATTTTGGGCTGGTGAGGGTGGAAGAGGGCACGACAGTGGGCACGACTCGAATCATGGGAACACCGGGCTATGTGGATCCGGTTTACAACCGGACTTCCAAGGCCACCACAGCCAGCGATGTCTACAGGTGAGCAAAGAGCCATATAGAGATCGTGCTATGTGAGCCAGAAGACTCTGGGAGTTGGCTCAAATAAACAAGACTCCCAGGAATTAAAAGAGTGGCAGTAACCTGTCAGATGTCATGTCGATATTGGCTTATGCATCAAACTTGCACCTGGAACAAGCATGTCATGGAACACCACTGAAATCTTCAACAGGTTATTTGGATTCACACAATAGAGTTGTCATATGCATGTCACCATTGCCGTGCTCTCACCATCACATTGCTCTCACCACCTCTTGCACGTTGCAGCTTTGGTGTGCTCATGCTTGTGGTGCTCACTGGACGGTTTTCACTTTTCGAGGATGCTGGGGAGACCAAGCACATCGTGGTGTGGGTAAGTTCCACTCAGGAAGCTTGTTTCATGTTGCCATAATCTCATTCTTCCGATTGAAGTGATATATTCTTCTTAATAGGCTGACTGATGTGCATTTCACCTTTACAAAATTGCAATTTTGTCCATCCTGTTCCACTCTCTCAGGTATCCGAGTGCCTGTCATCGGGTGGTTTAGAAAGCCTCAAGCACCCCACCATGGACGCCCCTGGGGATGTTGTGCAGCGCTTGGCTGAGCTGGCAGTGAGTTGCACCGTGGAGCGCACTGCAAGCCGCCCAAGCATGGCGCACATTGCCACCCAGCTGCAGGCTGTCAGGGAGGAGGTGTTGGGGAAAGAGGAATCTGGCGCTGCCATCAAGGTGGATGCGCAGGTCCAGGAGATGAAGGATGCTGTTGCGGGTGAGGACAGCCTGGAGGCACAAATTCAAATGATTGAGGATAGGTGCAGCTTCATCTCTGAACACCCAGTCTAGGATTGGGATGGGGTTATCGTGGTTCATATGTGGTGACATTGTTGCATTGTATGCATCATTCCAGCCTCCTGATTGCTTTGGGGGGCCCAAGGGACTGCCCTGTTGTTTGTGATACTTATCGTTACTTGCTCATTTTTTGAGACACACTCTTGCTTCATCTGGGTTTCCAACGTCTTGCATAGAAGCAAAGCATATCAAGTCCTCAGAGTGTGGCACAACAACACACACTTCAGCTGCACCCTCATGCACCTAAATTCAAGAGCAAATATTTGAAGGCTTACATGGACGAAAATGGAATTATTCATGAATTCTTCGTCACCTATGCCCATTTTCAACAAGGAGTTGTCAGATGCATTAACATTATAATTTTTAAACACACATGTAGTGTTTTTTAAAATTGTGTATTGTGAAAGCGAAGCTGCTTGTACTGCACAATTGGCATCGTCGAAGCGCGCTAAACGCCCTTCTCCAACTACAAAAACCGTGGGTTGGAGCTCATTTCCCTCCACCCACGTTTCTCAATTTTCAAACGGTTCACTCAACATTTTCCGCTCGAGTAGTTTTTCCCTCCAAGCTGGCTAGGATTAAATCGCTTCCTAGAGGCGAGTCACCCTCTACTTTACTCAGCGACATTTTCAACTTCAATCGCTCAACGATGGCACCTACGCCGACACTTAACAACGGGAACTCATCAACCCCCGCTTCCGACTCCGACCGTAACGCCCGCGATTCTGCGGGCGAACGCCGTAACAAGCGTCGGGCAGAAGACGGACCTTCCGCCCCGACTGCAGTGGACGTGCTGCTGGGCGGGCTCGAGGTCAACAAAAACGCCGAAACCCAGCAGCACCCTTCGGTCCCTGTGGCGCCAGTGGCGCCTGTGGCGCCAGTGGCACCTGTGGCGCAAGTGGCGACGGGGACTGGCGCGGCACACGCGACTGACGCCGAGCACACGCCAGCACCCGCTGCTGGACCGTCGCGTCAGCGTCAGAGGAGGCGGACTGCAGTCTCCTCGTCTGACGCGACCGCCGCCCCTGCGCTGACGCAGGCGTTGACCCCGGACCAGGTCAACGCGCTGCTGTCCCTTCTACAGCAGCAACCCGTCAGCGTTACAGCCGCGGAAACTGCACTACCCGCCGCATGTGCGTCGGCTAAAAAAGAAACTGCAAAAAAGGAGAAAGGCACACGGGGAGCACGGACGAACCGGCATGACAACGACGCAGCGACTGCCGCTCCCCCTGCTCCAGCGATCGACAACGACACCGACGACTCTGAAGACGAAGCCGGTGAGGCTCCAGTCAACAATGTTAATTTTATTGGCACGGAAAACCTTCCCCCCCTCCCTTCTTCTAATCTTACCTTCTCGGCGGCAACCTTCGTCAACGACTCCGTGCGAGAGCAAGCGGAGCTACTGGAGGACCTTCGGGCTGTGAAAATAATCAGAAGAGGAAAAATGGAATGACTAAGTCAGAAATGGGTACAAATAGGAAACCCTAATTGGGTTGTACCCCCTATGGGATACCCCACTATAGCCTACAGAAACAAGTAAGCTATATGTTCTGACACACCCCCATAGGCACAGTGGGGGAGAACAAGGGGTCACAAGACCAGTCAAGCAAAGCAAAGCAAAGCTCAGGGTGGATCACAAAGTCACCACGCATTCCGAGCACATGTTCTAAGGCCAGAAGGCCAGTTCACATGCAAGATCATATATAGAGATATACAAGAATCGAGCAAGCAAGAGTATATATAGGTGAAGGTACAAGCAAGGTCAAGAGGAGAGCAAGTGAGGCAAGACAGGCACAAGACCCAGCTGCGTACAACAGCGCTGATGATCACAAGGCGCAAGTGCCTTGGTGAAGACATCAGCTGTGTTGGCCTCAGAGGCCACGTACGCAAGTCGCAACTGTCCACGCTGCTGTAGCTCACGAGCAAGAAAGTAGCGGAGAGCAATGTGCTTCGTTCTGTGCTCCAGTCGCTGCTCTCGACACAAGGCAAGCATGGCCTTGTTGTCTACGTACAGGACTGGAGGAGAACGAGGCTGCTCTCCAAGGTCGGTCAGCAGGTAGGTGAGCCAGCGTAACTCCTGAGCAGCCATAGCCCCAGCGTAGATCTCAGCCTCACAACTGGAGCCGAGAACAGAAGACGAGCGGGTAGCCCGCCACGAGACAGAGCCGGAACCAAGACTGAAGGTGTAACCCTGTGACGACCGCTGCGTAGCCTGGTCGTCAGCCCAAGAAGCGTCTGCGTGCCCAGTGAGGACCACTGGACTGCGCCCTCCAAGCACTAGCCCCATGCCCGACGTACTGCACAAGTAGCGCAACACCCTCTTCGCTGCAGCCATGTGCTCTGGTCGGTGTCTCCCAGGAGCAACAAAGCGTGCAAGAATGCTAAGAGGGTATGCGAGGTCAGGTCGAGTGCAGGTCATCAGGTACATGAGGCAGCCAACAAGCTCTGCAAACGGGCCACTCGACTCTACGGACTCATCCGAAGGCAGAGCTGAGAGCGAGTGGCGAGTAGGCAGAGGAGTGGCCTGAGGCGAGGAGTACGTGAAGCCGAAGCGCTGAAGGACCTGCTGCACCATGTGTGACTGAGTCAGGGTAATGGTGCGGCGTGCTCTGTCCCGGGTGATCTGCAGGCCAAGGTAGCTGCGCAGTTCACCCAGGTCAGTGCACGTGTGTCTCTTCTGCAGCTCGGACTTCACGTAGGCGAGTCCAGCAGTGTCAGCTGTGGCAAAGACCAAGTCGTCGACGTACACGAGGATGTAGAACGGCGGCAGAGAGGTGTCGGTGCGCAGAAACAGCGACGGGTCGGCAGTGGAAGGAGCAAACCCAAGTGCCGCAAGCGTAGTCCTCAGTGTGTCGTGCCACTCACGTGGCGCCTGGCGGAGACCGTACACTGGACGCCGGAGACTCCACTGGGTACCAGGAGGGAAAGACCCAGTGAAGCCAGGAGGGCGGCGCAGCCAGATCTCCTCGTGCAGGCTGCCCTGCAAGAAAGCTGTGCTGAAGTCGAGAGAGTGCAGCTCGTAGTCACGGTGAGCAGCAACGTGAAGCAGAACCCGAAGAGTGGTCATCTTCGGGGTGGGGGAGAAGGTCTGAAAGTAGTCAACCCCCTGCCGCTGACTGAAGCCACGAGCCACGTAACGCGCCTTGAAGACAGGCGGAGAACCCGGCGGCCGCTTCACCCTGAAAATCCACATGCCACTGACGATGTTCGCCCGAGGAGGGGGAACAGCGTCAACGTAGGTGCCTGTGGACTTCCAGGAAGCCATCTCTGCATCCATAGCTGCCTGCCACTGAGAGGAGTAGGGACCCTCTATCGCCTCCGCGTAAGAGCGCGGAGTCGGGATGTCTGGTGCATCCGGGTCTCCCTCAGGGGCTAGCAGTACAGACGCGAGACGAGGTGAAGCGACGGCCAGACACTGGAACTCCTCCTGCCTGTCCTCAAGGACGTCCGTGCCAAGGGCACACTCACCCCCGACGGACGGAGGACAGGCGGACTCAGACCCAGTGACAAGACGAGCAGCGTAGTCGAGACGACAGCGCGCAGCAAAGTCTACAAGCTCAGTGACAAGGGCAGACGCAGCAGACGACTCGAAGGAAGGGTCAGTGACAGCAGTAGCAAGGAGACGTGTGACAGTAGGACTGGCAGCACGAAGAGAGTCCGACTCCGGGTCGGCAAGAGCAGGAAGAGAGGAAGCAGGAGGAGAAGGCAAAGGGGCACGCAGAGGAGCAGTGGACGGACGCAGTGACATCCGGTGCGTGCCAGGGACAGGAGGAGGACGCTGACGCGAACCGCGACCACTAGCGCGCGCAGGACGAACAGGCGACGCAGGACGAGACGCAGGCTCACGACGCTCAGTAAGACCTCCAGTCCGACCAGCGTAGGGAGAAGGAGCAGGCAAAGGGGAGGCAGGCTGTAGCTGTGGCTGTGACCGGACAGGCTGCGGACCCGCTAAGGGAGGAGGAGGAGGTGTAAGACCAAGAACCTGCTGGAGGAGCGGAACGAAGTACGGTCGGGGCCGCGCGGCGACGCCAGAAACAGCAGGAACAGCAGCAGCAGCTCCGGCCGGAGCACCCACTCCAGCAGCACCACCAGTAGCACCACCAGAAGCTCCAGAACCTCCAGCAGCAGCACCAGGAGCACTGGCAGTCGGATCGCCAACGGCAGGCTCAGCGCCAACCCCCTCAGTAGTACCAGCTCCAGGAGAACTCTCAGACCCAGCAGCTCCAGCACCCAAAGTACGAGCACCGCCGGGACGCGCGACAGTAGTACCCTCTGCAGCCGAAGAACCACCAGCACCAGCAGCACGCCTCCAGCGCCTGGCAAACCACTCACGCAGCTCCGGTGGGGAGAGTGGCTCCCGTCGAGACGAAGCACCCTCAGGCTCAGCACCCCCAGGCACAGCAACCCCAGGCTCAGCACCCCCAGGCTGAGCACCCCTAGGCTCAGCACCCCCAGGCTCAGCACCCCCAGGCTCAGCACCCCTAGGCTCAGCACCCCCAGGCTCAGCACCCCCAGGCTCAGTACCCCCAGACTCCGCACCCCCAGGCTCAGCACCCCCAGACTCCGCAACCCCAGGCTCGGCACCTCTAGACTCAGCACCCCCAGGCACAGCACCCTCAGACGCCGCACCCCCAGGCTCAGCTCCAGCAGCAGCACCAGAGTCACCAGTGACCTCGACAGGCTCGACCGCGTCTACCTGGGACACACCTGAAGGGGCAGGACCCTGAGGGGGGAGGGGGACTACCGGGGGGGGACCTGGTACCAAGAAGAGCGGGGGTGGGGGGAGGGAAGGAGTGCGGTAGGGGAAGAGGCTGTAGTAGGGTACCGACTCGTCGAACGTGACGTCCTGGGAGGACAGAACACGGCGAGAGGTGGGGTGGTAGAACTGCCACCCAGGGGCGTCGGGGGGGAACCCCAGGAAGACGCAGGGAGCAGCGCGAGGGGACAGCTTGTCCGCAGACAAGTCGCGGACAAACGCCCGAGATCCCCAGACCCGGAACACCGACGCATCGCCAACCTTCCCCGTCCACATCAAGACTGGGGACATCGCGGGCCGAGAGACCCGGGGGTGAAGGTTGATCTGATGCGCGGCGTACCTGACCGCAAACGGCCACAGAAAATGGGGGGCAGCCGCATGCATCATGGACGTACGAGCGACGTCCATGACCATGCCAATGCGGCGCTCAGCAATCCCATTCTGCTGTGGTGAGTCCGGAAGCGTGAAGGTCTGACGGATGCCTCGCACACGACAGTAGGCACTCAGGAGGCCAGAGGAGAACTCTCCGCCTCTGTCCGAGTGCAGACGCAAAACAGGGAAGTCAGAGCCAAAGCTCTTCCGAAGCTGGAGACGAGCTGCGCGGATCCAGTCGATCAACACCTCAGTGACCTCACCCTTGCTGCGCAAGGGGAAGACTGTGGTGTAACGCGAGTAGTCGTCAACCACCAGCAGGAAGTAGCGCTCCTGACCCTGTCCACGGACGCGGGCTGGGCCCCACACGTCCATGTGAAGCGTCTGCAACGGGGCCTCTGTCGGAGGAAACTGGGAGGAGTGAGGGGCAGCACGCTGGCGCCCCTCGACACAGGGGACACAGGGAGGGCCAGGGCCCGGAGGAAAGGGAGGGAGGGACCGGGGAAGACCAGACACAAGGACTCGCGAGGCCATGCCTCTGAGCCGAAGCAGAGAGGGGTGGCCAAGGCGGTGGTGCCAGAGAAGGGACTCGTGAGACAGACGACGACACGAGCAGGGGGCAGACTCAGGACCTGACCTGGACGCTGCAGCAAACACCTGACCAGAGGAAGGGACCCTACCAGACGTAGTACCTGGAGGAGAAGCAGTGGTCAGTGTGTACAGGCTCGACCCTGGCCGACGTGTAAACGTAGCCAGGTGGCGACCCGTATCCGCCTCAGTGCAGTGAGTCACCCGCTGACGAGCTGGGGTGAACTGGTGGACACCCGCATCCTGGAGGTCAGCACCGCTCACCAAGTTCGTCGAGAACGAGGGAAGGTAGAGACCAGTCAGGGTGCCAGAGGGGGCCGCCGGACACGGGAGGACAGTGGAGAAGCGAGACAGGACAGGCCCCCCAGAGGGGTCAGCCAGGGACACCGCAACCGGCCGACTCAGCGGCGTGAGAGTGGTGCGGTCCCTAAAGAAAGAGCGAGACGCTCCAGAGTCAAGGGTGAAGGTGTGAGAGGCCGAAGCCGACACAGTACCTGAGAGGGCGGACTCACCAGTACCTGAGAGTACAGACGCACTGGCACCTAGAGCAGCAGCCTCACTAGTACCTGACGCGGCAGTACCAATGCCCGGGTCGGGCGGGAAACACCGGTAACAGTCATCCTCATCACTACCAGTCACAGCATACATAGCAGAGAGAATAGCATCAAAATCAAGATCATAAATAGCTACACCAGCCCTAGACAGCTCTCCCCAGCGGGGGATCTCAGCGGCCTCCGGAAAATGCTGACGCCAAGCGTCGGTCAGGCGGCCAAAGCAGCGACGGGCTGTGTGGGCGCCTCCACACCTCTCCCCTGCACGCTCACCGCTGCGAAGAACGTAGGGGCAGGGACCAAGCGCACCACCGCGCTGACGCTGCAAGTACCACTCACGGAGCTGCTGAGGGCCGGGGACGGTGCGAGAGCGCTGCTGCTGCTGCGTCTGCTGCTGCGGCTGCTGCTGCTGCTGCTGCTGGCGCTGACCACCCCCAGCGCCGCTCCGCTGGGACGAGCCACTACGACCCCCGCCTCCACCGCCACCCCCGCCTCCACCGCCACCCCCGTCTCCACCGCCACCGCCCCCACCAGGACCGTCGCTCCCACCGCTCCCACCGCCTCCACCGCTACCACCTCCGCCGCTACCTCCGCCTCCACCGCCGCCACTAGTACCTCCACTCCCGCCACCACCCCCACCGCCACCCCCACTCCCCCCTCCACCCCCACCGCCTCCTCCACCGCCCCCTCTGGCTCCACCCGCTCCCTTGCCCCCCTTGCCCTTGCCAGTGCGGCGTCTGCCGCTGGGGGCAGACGCCGCGCCGTCCGACTCAAAACCAACGAGGTCGGCCGCAGCGGCAGAGGCGACAGAGGGCAGCAGGGGGGAAGGACCACACCCCTCAAAGATGGGGGTGCGAGGGTCACCCCGAGAGGCCCCTACAGCGACAATACTCTTCTCAGCCGCTAGCAGGGACTCCTCAAGGAGGTCGACAGTGAGAGTGGTGGGACAGACAGAGAGAAACTGGTCCCTAACGACACGAAGGGACTCAGGGAGACGGGTGACGAGAAAGTAGAGAGTGATGTACATAGGAGGAGGGTTCGCAGCGCGGAACTCAGCAGGAAGGGCAGCGCGGTAGCGGGTGTCACTAGCGCGGAGGTGGGTAACGAGGTCAGCAACAGTGGGAAAGGAAGCGAGGTCAGGGAAGAGAAACGGTAGCATGAGGCGGCTAAGGGTAGCGGAGGAAGGGGAGGAGTAGCGCGCAACTACAGCGTCGTACAAGGCCTGCGCGGTCTTGCACTGACTAAAGTGGGCACGCTCAGAGGAAGGGAGGTGGCGACGCACAGCAAGACGTGCAGCAGCATCGCGGGTCGCCCACTTGGAGCGAACGGCAGAGTCAGCATCAGCAGGCGGGGCAGGGACAGCGCCAGAGACAAAGTCAAAGAGAGAGACCTCATCTACCGCATCACACAGTAAGTACAGCTGCAGATCCTCGATCCAGACGGCAAAGTCAATGGCCCTCCCCTCAGCGTCAAAAGTGAGAACATTGGGGGTGGCCATGGCAGCAGCTGAAAGTCTCACCGGGATGGGAGAATCGGGTAGGTCAGCAGCAGGCGGCTCGGGCTGCTCGTGCGGCTCGGGCGGCTCGGGCGGCTCGGGCGGCTCGGGCGGCTCGGGCGGCTCGGGCAGCTCAGGTACCGGGCGGCTCGGCTACTGCGGGGCGGCTCGGCTGCTGTAGGGCGGCTCGGCTGCTGCTGGGCGGCTCGGCTGCTGCTGGGCGGCTCGGCTGCTGCTGGGCGGCTCGGCTGCTGCTGGTCGGCTCGGATGCTGCTGGGCGGCTCGGCTGCTGCTGGGCGGCTCGGCTGCAGTGTAGTGGCGAGGCCGGGACAAGGCCGGCGGTAGGGCCGCGTAGGAGCCGGGGCAGGGCCGTGGTGGAGCCGGCGGCAGGGCCGGCGGTAGGGCCGGCGGTAGGGCCGCGTGGGAGCCGGGGCAGGGCCGAGTAGGGGCCGGCGCAGGGCCGAGTGAGGGCCGGCGCGGGGCCGAGTAGGAGCCGGTGGCGGGGCCGTGTAGGAGCCGGGGCCGGGCCGAGTAGGAGCCGGCGGCGGGGCCGTGTAGGAGCCGGGGCCGGGCCGAGTAGGAGGCCGGCGCGGGGCCGCGTAAGGGGCCGAGCAGGAGCCGGCGATAGGGCCGCGTAGGAGCCGGCGGCGGGGCCGCGCAGGAGCCGGGGCAGGGCCGTGTAGGAGGCCGGTGCGGGGCCGCGGAAGGGGCCGGTGGCGGGGCCGCGTAAGGGGCCGGCGGAGAGGGCCGCGTAGGAGCCGGGACGGGGCCGCGTGAGAGCCGGCGCGGGGCCGCGTAGGAGCCGGCGGCGCGGGGCCGCGTAAGGGGCCGGCGCGGGGCCGCGTAAGGGGCCGGCGCGTGGCCGCGTAGGAGCCGGCGGCGCAGGGCCGCGTAAGGGGCCAGCGCGGGGCCGCGTAAGGGGCTGGCGGCGGGGCCGCGTAGGGGTCAGGGCGGCGAGGCCGCAGGGGAGAGGGCGACCCGAAGGGTCGCTAAAAAAAAGGGCGCGCCTCGGGGCGCGATTCGGTGGGCCCAAAAAAAAATTCGGTCCTGGAGGGACCTAGCTCTATACCATGTGAAAATAATCAGAAGAGGAAAAATGGAATGACTAAGTCAGAAATGGGTACAAATAGGAAACCCTAATTGGGTTGTACCCCCTATGGGATACCCCACTATAGCCTACAGAAACAAGTAAGCTATATGTTCTGACACGGGCGTACCTGCTGCACGCCGAATACAAGGCGCAGCGCGGTGATCCGGCGGGTGGACTCGAACTCATCTCACACGCTCTCAACCTCATCGCGGGGCGTTTCGAGGTGCTTCAAGTGGAGGACGCCTCCGACTTTCGCACGGCGAAGCGCTTTAAGCTGTACCAGCAGAAGAGCCTGCTGACTTCTCGACCCTTCAAGCAGGCGGTCGCGGACATGGCGGCGATGGACCGTGCGGCAAGCGGATACGCTCGTGTCAACCGCGGCGGAAACAACGGGCCGATGCCGTTCTTACCCAAGCGAGGCCCCCCGCCCACGGCCAATTGCCGTGGGTTCCGGGGCTCATGCTTCCGCTGCGGCCAGCCGGGCCACGTGGCAAGTGCCTGCCCTCGGAACGGGCATGGAGGCCAGGGACCCGCTCCGGTGGTGTAGGAGCGGGCCATGGGACTAGGCGCTTGGGCGCTAGGCACGGTGCACTCTTGAGTGCGAAAACCGTGGGCAACCCTAGGGGTTTGTGATGGCAAGAGGCCAGCCCTAGTAAAGGGTGGGATAGGCTTGGGCCTAGGATAGGGAAGGGGAACAACAACCCCTCGGTCCCATATGTTTGGCCACTTGGTGGCATGATGCATGCTAGGAAAGCATTGCTATGTGTGTTGGTTGATTTAATAAAAACTACCTTCCTAAAGGCCTATGGTTTTGGCAAAGAGACTATGAAAATCAAGAGGAGGAGTAGAGAGAGAGAGAGAGAGAGAGAGAGAGAGAGAGAGAGAGAGAGGGAGAGAGAGAGGGAGAGAGAGAGAGAGAGAGAGAGAGAAAGAGAGAGAGAGAGAGAGAGAGGGAGAGAGAGAGAGAGATAAGAGAGAATGAGAGAAAGCACAATGGACAACGGTGTCCATGGCCCTAGGCATCAGCCCCTACGCACTAAGGGCAGGCACAACCATGTCCTACCAAGTGGACGACGGGGCAAGTGAAAAAAAAAAAAAGGGAAACGAGGAGAAGAAGAGACATGCGTTGACATGCGTTAACATTCCCGACACATTCGTTGACATTTCATTCAATTGTTAATTCTCTTCACACCTTCGATCAATGGTTGCCCGTACAAGTACATGCACACGCATGATTTAACGTGGAATACTCAAAGCTTATACCACTTGGCCTCAAATGTACAGGAGCACGACGGTGCGAGGCGGCATGCCACGACGATCCGTACGAATTTGCCGTTACAGACAGAACTATTACACACATGCGCAGTCGTCTTCGCGCGACATTTGCGTGGTGGAGCTCATGGTGCCCCAGCAGCCTTGTCCTCTCCGTCATCGCCAAGGGTTACTGGTTGCCATGGAGCCACGGCCCACCGCAACATTTCCACGATCGCAATCATGTCGGGGCAAACATGCATGCCACGTTCACACGTACCGCCATCCAAGAACTCATAGAGACGGGAGCGGCAATTCCGATGGCCGCAACGGAGCTTACATGCATAAGTCCACTCAACGTGGTCGAGAAAAAAGACAAATGCAGGCTCATTCTTGATCTGAGGAAAGTCAACGCCAACTTGATCATCCCCAAGTTCAAGTACGAAGGGCTCAGCCGCGTCGCCGACCTTGCGCGCGTTGGGGACTGGATGTTCTCCATTGACCTCAAATCTGGTTACCACCACATCGACATCCACCCATCGTGCTGGAAGTTCCTTGGCTTTAAATTTGATAAGCGCACATACGCATTCCGTTCACTACCATTTGGCCTCGCGACAGCTCCATTCGTTTTCACGCAGCTCATCAAGCAACTAGCTCGGCGTTGGCGAGAACAAGGCATCCGAGTCGTACCTTACGTGGACGACATCTTATTTCTCTGCCAGTCGAAAGATGACGCGCAAGCAACTTGCCAGCGGGTGATATTGGATCTTAAAGAGGCAGGCCTTGTGATAAACGCGAAGAAATCACAACTGTCACCATCGCAGCGTCTCCGATTCCTGGGCGTAGAACTTGAGACCGATACCGGCCGATTCTCCATCGGTCCGGACCGACGAGCCTCACTACATGCAACCATCCGGAACCTCCTGAGCGCAAGCAAGGCATGCCGACCAGTCCCGGTCCGCCACGTGGCCAGAATCACTGGCATGCTCGCATCGATGGGTGTCGCACTTGGCGCGACAGCTCGCGCATTCAGCCATGCTATGTTACAAGTGATCGACGACGCACCGTCATGGAAAAGCAGCGTCGTTATCCCCCCATCTGCAGCAGAAGAGCTCCAATTTTGGCTCGAGGAGTTCGACCGTTTCAACGGCGCACCTTTTCACGTCAAGAACAGCTACGACGTGGTAATCCACGTGGATGCCAGCTCTCATGGTTGGGGCGCCACTCTGACCACATTTCCGGGTGGCATCGAAGAAGCTAGCGCAACCATGTCAGAGCCGCTACGAGGAACGTCCAGCACGCGACGGGAGATCGAAGGCGTCCTTTGGGCGCTACAAATGTACGCGAACAAGATCAAGCAAAAACACGTTCTCGTGCGGGTGGACAACCAGGGCGTATTCTTCATCCTTCGCAAAGGCGGCTCTCACAGCCCCGACCTCACAACGGTATGCAAGAGCATCATCCGAACATGCATGGCGCTTGGCACGCGCTTGATCATTGAATGGATTCCGCGCGAGCTCAACACACACGCCGACGAGCTTTAAAAAATGGTCGACCACGACGATTACGCGCTGAAAACGCCGTGGTTCCGGATCTTGGAACGTCGTTGGGGTCCTCACTCCATCGACCTTTTCGCAAACTCCCGCAACGCCCAACTGCCGCGCTTCTGTTCAAAGATTCCCCACCCGGCAGCCATTGCAGTTGATGCGTTCTCGATCGCGTGGACACCTGAAAACAACTTCGCCTTCCCCCCACCTCAACTGGTCCCAGCCGTCCTCCATTACGCACAACGCACCCATGCATCACTCACACTGATAGTTCCGCACTGGCCAGGCGCAAGCTGGTGGCCACTCTTGCAACCCTCCCCACGCACTTGGGCACCACACATCCACGCGCACATCCCTCTGACACACGGAAGCCAATGCCTAGACGTAGGGTCCCATTCAACTGCTTTTTCGGGCATGGGACTACCGCACAGCCCAATCATTGCACTGCGAGTGGCATTTGACTAATTCAAAATATATACACCTTGTGCTCAGATTTGCTCCCAAAGTTACACGACCAACTGATCAACATGCTCGCGCAGTCCCGCGCCGATTCTACGATCTGGACATATGAACCATACTGGGCCAAGTTTCGAGCCTTCTGCACAAAAGTGAACCTTCCATTCCTCCCGGCATCCGACATGACCCTCGCGCTATACCTGGTACACGCAATCCGACGCAAAGCCACCCTGTCCGTAGTGCAGCTAACCTGCTCGGCGGTCAGCTTCGCCCATCGCATGACTGGGAGCAAATGCCCGACAACCGGACCGTTCACCACCCAAGTCCGTGACTATGCAAAGCGACACTGCCCATGCCCTACTCGTCTGAAGGAACCCGTCTCGATCCAACAAGTCCACGAAATGGCCGCGAGCTACTTGCAGTCCGACGATCCTGCGCAATTTCAGAAAGGGTTGATACCCATCCTCATGTACTCCGGATTCCTGCGATACTCTGACCTAGTAGCCATAAAATGGCAAGACATCCAATTCGATGACGAGGTCATGTGGATTCTCATACCACACTCCAAGACCGATCAAGCTGGTCACGGCACTTGGATACCCATTGCAGCAACGCGGACCCCTACTGCCCAGTGCGCTGCACCCGACGCTTCATCCGACTCGCTGGCTATGGCCCACGGTCACAGGGACCATTGATTCGTGTCTTCGGTCACGGTTCAACCAGCGAGGGCCAGGCTAGGCCACCTTCATACACTACGATCCGGAACTGGTGCAAGGAAGCCTTCGCAAAGGTTGGCCTTGGAGAGCTGCAGCTAGGCACCCATTCTTTCCAAAAAGGTGCAGCCACAGTAGCAGCCAACACGGGAGTGCCAGACAGAGTCTTCAAACGGCTGGGCAGATGGCGAAGCGACACAGCAAAGGAAATGTATGTTACGCCATACGTCAAGCCTCTCATCGAAGCCTCCCGTACCCTACAAGATTCGACGCATGCGGTGTCATCGGCGCAACACACAGAGGCGCTCGTACGCAACCGGAGGCCCCCGCTGCCCATGTCTCAGAGACCCCATTTGTAATGAGAACGATGCCAATTGATAAGAAAGAAAGCAAGCTTTCTCAATATTATAATTTTTAAACACACATGTAGTGTTTTTTAAAATTGTGTATTGTGAAAGCGAAGCTGCTTGTACTGCACAATTGGCATCGTCGAAGCGCGCTAAACGCCCTTCTCCAACTACAAAAACCGTGGGTTGGAGCTCATTTCCCTCCACCCACGTTTCTCAATTTTCAAACGGCTCACTCAACATTCCCACCACCCACCCCAGTGTAAACCGCCTTGCTAATGCCACTTGGATAGGGTACATAATAGCTAGTGTTATCAGTCCGCACTAGCTTATGTCGAACCGGGAACTCTTAGGGCAGCAAAAAAAACAAAAACTAATAAAGAATCAGGATGCATTTTCAGGATGGATCAACCCTAAAATCGGGAACCTTCCTGATTTTTAAGGTTGATGCTTTTGGAGTCGCATCCGTTTCCGAATGGGTAATATTTTTGTTTTCTTGTGCATTTCCGATCGGGTATGTGGTATGTATCACATTGAATAAATTATGTTGTTACGTACTCACGATTTAACACGCCGAAATTTACTTCCAGAAGAATGCGACGCGCGCATTGCAATAGACGGCGGTCAAAACCCTAAATAAAATTAACACAAAACTTGGTTCTGTTTAGCAATTCTCTTTACTATACAGTTAGGCTTGTTCGCCTAGTCGTTTGTCAGCTCCGAGTTTAAATCCTACGTCGAGATTTATGGGCCCTACTTTGATCACCCCTCTAGAACTATTCGGCCCCAATATGATCTTTTCCTAAACAAGTTTTCCCGCGGAACCAGCGCCGATACATTCCCATGCTCAATTGGTTCTCGATAGCCTCGACAACCAAGCTTATCCTCACCTCCATACCCACAAGGCGTGTGGTGGCAGAAGGTTCGGAAAGCGGGATGAGGGGAAAGACGGCAGTACCAGCCAATGGCTGTCCACGCATCCATTCCGAGCCTGACCTTTCCCCCCAACCTCCCTCCAGCCACCAACTACATCCCGTGCGTCCTGCCCTGCGCTGTCACCAATAAAGAGCACGAGAGCACGCCGTGTGCTGCTGCTTTAGGGCGCGTAACCTTTTCACCTTCCATCGTCCGGACGGAGGCCCCATCCGGACTTTAGTAGGGTTACTGTTTTTGCCAGAATTCGTTTAGAAATTCGTAAGACCCCCTGCGACGTCGCTACGTACACGAGGATGTAGAACGGCGGCAGAGAGGTGTCGGTGCGCAGAAACAGCGAAGGGTCGGCAGTAGAAGGAGCAAACCCAAGAGCCGCTAGTGTAGTCCTCAGTTTGTCGTGCCACTCACGGGGCGCCAGGCGGAGACCGTATACTGGCCGCCGGAGGCTCCACTAGGTACCTGGAGGAAACGACCCAGTGAAGCCAGGTGGGCGGCGTAGCAAGATCTCCTCGTGCAGGCTGCAATGCAAGAAAGCTGTGCTGAATTCAAGAGAGTGAAGCTCATAGTCACGCTGAGCAGCTATGTGCAGTAGTACCCAAAGAGTGGTCATCTTCAGGGTGGGTGAGAAGGTCTGAAAGTAGTCAACTCCCTGCCGCTGACTGAAGCTACGAGCTACGTAACGCGCCTTGAAGACAGGCGGAGAACCCGGCGGCCGCTTCACCCTGAAAATCCACATGCCACTGACGATGTTCGCCCCAGGAGGGGGAACCTCGTCGACGTAGGTGCCTGTGGACTTCCAGGAAGCCATCTCTGCGTCCATGGCTGACTGCCACCGAGAGGAGTAGGGACCCTCGATCGCTACAGTGTACGATCGAGAAGTGGGGATGTCTGGTGCATCCGGGTCTCCCTCAGGGGCAACCAGTGTGGACACGAGATGAGGCAAAGCAGCAGCCAAACACTCTAACTCCTCCTCCCTATTCTCACGGACGTCCGTGCCAAGGGCACACTCACCCTCGACGAACGGAGGACAGACAGACTCAGACTCAGCAACAAGACTAGCAGCGTAGTCTAGACGACAGCGAGCAGCAAAGTCGACGAGCTTAGTGACCAAGGCAGACGCAGAAGCGGACTCTAAGGAAGGGCCAGTGACAACAGTAGCAAGGAGACGCGTGAAAGTAGGACTGGCAGCACGAAGGGAGTCCGACTCGGGGTCAGCAAGAACAGGAAGAGAGGACTCAGGAGGCAAAGGCAAAGGAGCACGCAGAGGAGCAGTGGACGGACGGAGGGACATCTAGTGCATGCCGGGGACAGGGGGGGGATGCTGACGCGAGCCACAACCACTAGCGCGAGCAGCACGGACAGGTGACGCAGGACGAGACGCAGGCTCACGACGCTCAGCAAGACCTCCAGTAGGACCAGTGTAGGGAGAAGGAGCAGGAAGCGAGGAGGCCGACTGTAACTGTAACTGCGACGGAACAGGCCGTGGACACTCTAAGGGAGGAGAAGGACGAGTGGAAGGTGGGAGACCAAGAACCTGCTCAAGGAGCGGAACGAAGTACGGCTGAGGCCACGCAGCGACTCCAGAAACAGCAGGGACAGCACCAGCACCCCCAGTGGTAGCACCAGCGCCAACAGCACCTCCAGCTCCAGTACCCCCAGCGGCTCTAGCAGCTCCAAGGCCTCCAGCAGCACCAACAGCACCACCAACAGGACCACCTCCAGAAACACCAGCAGATGCCTCATAGCCAACACCCTCAGTAGCTCCATCTCCAGCCGGACCACGAGGAGACGCAGTAGCCCCAGCTCCAGCAGTACCCGCAGGCCCAGCAGCTCCAGTACTCCCTGTACGAGCACCTCCGGGACCCGTGGTACCAGTACACTCAGCAGCAGGAGAACCCCCAGCTCCAGCAGCACGCCTCCAGCGCCAGGCAAACCACACACGCAGCTCCAGTAGAGAGAGGAGCTCCCGCCGAGACGAAGCACCCGGAGAACCTCCAGGCCCAGTACCGCCAGACGTCATACGAGCAGGCCCAGCACCATCAGGCTCCGCACCCCCAGGCTCAGCACCCCCAGGCGTAGCACCCCCAGGCTCACCACCCCCAGTCGTAGTACGCCCAGGCTCAGCACCCCCAGTCGTAGCACCCCAAGGCTCAGCACCCCCATTCGTAGCACCCCCAGGCTCAGAACCCCCAGCGTCAGCACCCCCAGGCACAGTACCCCCAGCAGTACCAGAGTCAGCAGCTACCTCAGCAGGCTCAACTGCATCTACCTGGGACATACCTGAGGGGGCAGGACCCTGAGGGTGAAGGGGGTCTACCTGGGGGGACTTGGCACAAGGAAGAGCGGAGGCGGGGGGAGGGATGGAGTGCGGTAGGGGAACAGACGGTAGTGGGGAACTGGCTCGTCAAACGTGGCGTCCTGGGAGGACAGAACACGGCGCGAGGTGGGGTGGTAGAACTGCCACCCCGGCGCGTCAGGGGGGAAGCCAAGGAAGACGCAGGGAGCAGCACGAGGGGACAGCTTGTCCGCAGACAAGTCGCGGACAAACGCCCGAGATTCCCAGACACGGAACGCAGACGCATCGCCAACCTTCCTCGTCCACAGTAAAGTTGGGGAGGTCTCCGGCCTGGAGACCTTAGGCTGAAGGTTGATCTGCTGCGCCGCGTACCGAACCGCAAACGGCCACAGAAAATGGGGGGCAGCCGCATGCACCATGGACGTACAGACAACGTCCATGACCATGCCAATGCGGCGCTCAGCAATCCCATTCTGCTGTGGAGAGTCCGGAAGCGTAAAGGACTGGCGAATGCCTCGTGCATGACAGTAGGCTCGAAGGAGGCCAGAGGAGAACTCTTCGCCTCTGTCGTTGTGCAGACGCAGAACATTAAAGTCCGAGCCGAAACTCTTCCTGAGCTGGAGACGAGCTGCGCGGATCCTGTCGGTCAACACCTCAGTGACATCACCCTTGCTGCGCAAGGGGAAGAATGTGGTGTAACGCGAGTAGTCGTCAACCACCAGCAGGAAGTAGCGCTCGTGACCCTGTCCACGGACGCGGGGCGGGCCCCACACGTCCATGTGAAGAGTCTGCAGCGGAGCCTCTGTCGGAGGAAATGAGAGGAGTGAGGAGCGGCGCGCTGCCGCCCCTCGACGCAAGGAACGCAGGTAGGGGCTGGCCCCGAAGGAAGGGGAGGGAGGGTCCGGGGTAGACCAGAGACAAGGTAATGGGAGGCCATGCCTCGGAGACGAGGTAAGGAGGGGTGACCAAGGGACAGGAGACAACAGGAGCAGGGAGCAGACTCAGGACCAGACCTGGACGCCGCAACAAACACCTGACCCGACGCAGCAACCCGACCAAACGCAGCAACCGGAGGAGAGTCAGTGGTCAGTGTGTACAGGCTCGACCCCGGCCGACGGGTAAACGTCGCCAAGTTTTGACCCGACCGAGCGTCCGTGCAGTGGGTCACTCGCTGTCTCACACGAGTGAACTGGTAAACCCCCGCATCCTATAGGTCAGCACCACTCACCAAGTTTGTAGAGAACGAGGGGAGGTAAAGACCAGACAGGGTGCCAAAGGGGCCCGCCGGACACGGTAGGACAGGACCCCCAGAGGGGTCTGCGAGAGCAACTGCAACCGGCCGACTAAGCGGCGTGAGTGTGGTGCGGTCGCGAAAGAAGGAGCGGGAAGCCCCCGAGTCAAGAGTGAAGGTGTGGGAGGCCGGAGCCGACGCGGTACCTGAGAGAGCAGACTCACCAGCACCTGAGGAAGCAGGCTCACCAGCACCTAGAGCAGCGACCTCACCAGCACCTAGAGCAGCAGCCTCACCAGCACCTATAGCAGCAGTCCCAATGCCCGGGTCGGGCTGAAAACACCGGTAACAGTCACCCTCATCACTAATAGTCACAGCATACATGGCAGCAAGGATAGCATCATAATCAAGATCAAAGATAGGAACCCCAGCCCGAGGGATCTGAGTGGCCTAAGGGAACTGGTGACGCCAAGCGTCCATCAGGCGGCCAAAGCAGTGCTGGGTGGAGTGCGCACCCCCACACGGCTCACCCGCGCGGTCGCTAGTGCGGAGGACGTAGGTGCACGGACCAGTACCCCCACCCCGCTGGCATGCAGCGTACCACTCACAAAGCTGCTGAGGGGGAGGGATCTCACGAGTGCGCTGCTGCTGTTGCTGCTGGCGCGGACCACCACTAGAGCCGACCCTCTGCACAGCGCCACCCCGACCAGCTCCACCTCCTCCGCCGCTACCTCCTCCACCGCCGCCACCTCCTCCACCGCCGCCACCTCCGCCACCTCCGCTCCCACTGCCACCGCCGCCGCCGCCTCCGCCTCCACTGCCGCCACTGACACCCCCACCCCCGCCACCACCCCCACCGCCACCCCCACCCCCTCCACCGCCTCCACCGCCGCCTCCACCGCCCCCGCTAGCTCCTCCAACGCCCCTGCCCCCCTTGCCCTTGCCAGTGCGGCGTCTCCCGCTAGGGGCAGACGCCGCACCGACCGACTCAAGACCAACGAGGTCGGCTGCAGCAGCAGAGGCAACAGAGGGCAAGAGGGGAGTGGGGGAGCACCCCTCAAAGACAGCGGCAGAGGGGTCACCTCGAGAGGCTCCTACAGCGTTGATCCTCTTCTCTACAGGCCCGGGGGCGGCTGTTGCTGCTGATCGGGCGGCGGCAGCTACTGCAGGCCCGGGGGTGGCAGCCGATGCAGGTCCGGCAGCAGCGGCTGGTGCTGCCTGGGTGGCGGCTGCTGCAGGTCGGGCGGCGGCAGGTGCTGCAGGTGCGGCAGTGGCAGCTGCTGCAGGCTCGGTGGCGGCAGCTGCTGCAGAGCCAGCGACGGCACCCGCTGCAGGTGAGGGGGAGGGCCGCAACAGAGGCGGCAGGGGTGGCAAGGGGCCGTGAGAAGGCCGCGCGGGGCCACGAAATGGGGCCGTGTAGGGCCGCGAAGGGCCGCGACGGGCTGGGAGGGGGCCACAAGGGGCCGCGAAGGGGCCGCGTCTGGCCGCTAGGGGGGGCCGCGACGAGTCGCGATAGGGAGCCGCGAGAGGGAGGGCCGCGAGGGGCCGTTTAAGGGGCCGCGAAGGGGCGGGATAAAGCCACTAGGGGGGCGAAATTTTATGGGCAGGGTGCAAGGGCGCTTCGGGCAGCTAAAAAAAAGTTGTTGTTGTGGTGGGCCCTAAAAAAATGGTCCTTAGGAAGGACCCGCTCTATACCATGTTGAAAGAAAGATGATGCACTAAGGAAAATGTCGAGGGTACAAAAGGAACCCTAGGAGAAATCAAACCCCTTAGAGTCAACCCCACTAAAGCCTAAGTAGAGAACTATATAATAAAAATTTGACAAAAGTATGCCAATGGTAACATACATTGGGCTCTTTAACACGTACAGTAACTATTACAGTACATTTTCACGCGTTTGGTAACTCGTCTCACGCAATTGGTAACTTAGCACAGGCGAATGATCACGCGAATGGTAACTAGATGAAACTCCCGCCGAAATGATCATGACTAAAAGGAATTTGTTAAAGTGAAAATTTTCACGGACTGTTTTATCAATCTTGAATTATTCTCGCCGTGACTTTGAAGGATCGCATTTGTTCAATTACCACGGACCAAATAGTTTCAGAGCCGTTTCATATCTATGTTAGGCTCGGAAATATATATTTTTTGGCAAGCATGATTGCATAATTGGAAAATGAGGAAATTTTCCCGGAAAATGGACAATATTTTAATTTAAAAAACGTGCAATAAATGCAACGCGGGATAATTTTGGAGGTGGGAAAATAATACCCTTCCGAATGGCATGCCATTATTGTAGAAATAACTTTGAATGCCTTGTCGCAAGAAGTTTAGGGTTGATGCTCTCAAAATCATTTGCCATTCGAAAGGGGTATATATCTTTTGCCCTGGTTGTACGATAGAATTAAGTAAAATCAATTTTCCGAGAGCGCCAGAATATCAGCATTATATGAGAAACGGTTTTCAAAACAGCAACTTTTCACAAAATAGTCCGAATTTCGGATAGTGTGTCAGAATTTCGGAAAGTGTGTCAGAATTTCGTGCTTCAGGACTCGTCAATTCTGTTTGGCGCGAGCGGGAAAAACCAGAATCTGGGTCAAGTTGGACGAGGGTTTCTTCTAGTTACCATTCGCGTGATGGCTTGCCAGTGTATAGTTACCAAACGCGTGAATTGAGTTACCAAACGCGTGAAAAATCATTGTTACGGTTAACGTACGTGTTATAAAGCCCCATGTATGTTACCATTCGCATATTTTACCAAAAAGTTGCACCTCAATTGGTTCTCAATAGCCTCGACAACCAAGCTTATCATCACCTCCATACCCACAAGGCGTGTGGTGGCAGAAGGTTCGGAAAGCGGGATGAGGGGAAAGACGGTAGTACCAGCCAATGGCTGTCCACTCATCCGTTCCGAGCCCGACCTTTCCCCCCAACCTCCCTCCAGCCACCAACTACATCCCGTGCGTCCTGCCCTGCGCTGTCACCAACAAAGAATAGGAGAGCACGCCATGCGCTGCTGCTTTATACACACCCCCCCCCCCCTTCCTCCGCCGCTGCCAGTGTCTTCCGCACCGTCTCAACGTTCATCGGAAAAACAGCAAGGGTGGAGGGGTAGCCTTTTGTTCAGGTGCTTCGAAGCTGCTAGACTAAAAGTTACGCCACACCTACTTTGCAGCTGCTTTGACCGAGGGCACTTCGGGAATCAACGGACTGAGCATTGCGTCAGATGGGTTGGAGCTTGCGTGGACGAGTTTCATTGGTGTTTACGAGACACCTACGAGACACCTGCTGTTTACAAAATTGTCAGATTCGTCTGCGACTCCTTTGTCACGATCGCCAATGTCGCACGATGAAGTGACGCTCAACTTTTCGAATCCTCAATATGGACACTGTAAAAGTCGCCACTGTTACCTGCTTTTAAAGTTGTAAATAAACCGCATGGTCTGTAAGATGATTGACTTTTACTATGTGAACGTTTTCTATTTCTGGCAATCTCTTACAAAATCAATAAAGCTAACTATGCAGGCTAGTGTTCTGCTGGATTGATTGGATGTTGCCCTGCAAGTAAGACACCGTAGAAAATCATTTGCAACGAATCATTGAAATCAATATGCAAAACGGTTCGGAAGCTTCGCTATGGGCCGTGTGAAAGATGTGATGATATGCTCCGCCCACTTGATCTCTTTATGATAAATGAATTTGTGGGTAGTCGCACGTTGACCTGTACCCAACATCAAATAGTATGTCGCGATGTCCTCCACACGCTCAAGCATTCGTACGAACGCCAATGGCACTTTGCAATTCACTCCGTCCACTCCCTTGTTCGTCACATGAAACAGCACAAGGATCTGTGCATCCACCACAGCCTCTGCACCTGCATTTGTTGTTGTGTCGGCAGGGTCGGAGTTCAGAGAAACATGTGAGTGTGTGTGAGCTGGCATGTGGGTGTGTGAGGGCTGGGCTGGCATGTGGGTGTGTGTGAGCTGGCATATGGGTGCATGTGGGTTGGCATGTGGGTGTGTGTGGGCTGGCATGTGGGTGTGGGTGGGATAGCATGTGGGTGCAAGTGGGCTGACATGTCGTAGTGAGTGGCATGTCACGGGGTTTGATGGGGCTGGCATGTGGGTGCAGGTGGGAGGGCATGTTGGTTTGTATGATGGCATGCGGGTGTGTGTGGGCTGCAATGTGGGTGTGTGTGGGCTGGCATGTGGGTGTGTGTATGTTAGCATGTCGGTTGTGTGAGCTGGCATGTGGGTGTGTGTGGGATAGCATGTGGGTGCGAGAGGGCTGACATGTGGTTGTGAGTGGCATGTCATGGGGTTTGAGTGGGCTGGCACGTGGGTGCAGGTGGGATGGCGTGTTGGTGTGCGCCTCTTGGCATGTGGGTGCGTGTGGGTTGGCATGTGGGTGTGTGTGGGCTGGCATGTGGGTGTGGGTGGGATAGCATGTGTGTGCAAGTGGGCTGACATGTGGTAGTGAGTGGCATGTCACGGGATTTGATGGGGCTGGCATGTAAGTGCAGGTGGGATGGCGTGTTGGTGTGTGTTGGATGGCATGTGGGTGTGTGTGGGCTGGCATGTGGGTGTGTGTGAGTTGGCATGTGGGTGTGTGTGAGCTGGCATGTGGGTTTAGGAGGGTTGGCACGTGGGTGTGGGTGGGATAGCATGTGTGTGCGAGAGGGCTGACATGTGGTTATGAGTGGCATTTCACAGGTTTTGAGTGGGCTGGCATGTGGGTGCAGGTGGGATGGCGTGTTGGTGTGTGTCTCTTGGCATGTGGAACTGTGTGGGCTGGCACGTGGGCGTCATGTTCTTTTGTGATTGATAGTTGTAGAAGATCTACATTTTTAAGCGATATGTTTACACACACTATCATGAATTCCATCCATTACTTCTCCAAGAATTATGTTACCTACTTAGGCTCCAGGAAAAAGGACATATAGGTTGTTGGCACTACTGGTAACTATATCTGCCCCGTGTTTGCGGGAAATCACTGCATTACTTAAGAATATGCAAAACGGTTGAGGAGCTTCAGCGTGGGTCGCGTGAAGGACGTTATGATATGCTCCGCCCGACTGATCTCTGCAAGATGAATTATTTTGTACGTAGCAGCGCGGCGACCTGTACCCACCTTCAACGAGCACGTCTCAGTGTCCTCCCCACGCTCCTCGAGCATACGCACAAAATCCAGTGGTATTTAGTTTTTGGCGCCGCCTTCGCCACTGATCACCACGTGAAATAACAGAAGAATTTGTACACAGACAACAGCTGCTGAAGGTGTTGATCCGTCCGCAGTATCAGACTTCAATGAAACACATGAGAACCAAGCGGCGCCATGGAACTTTGGGGTAGCGCGTGCGTAATGGCTCTGGAACCCACCTTTCCCTGGTAGCGCCACGGCGGAATGGACCTGCAGTGTAAACAATTTGGTTATGAAACGGGAAGGCTCAATGAATTCAGCTACAGTACAATAGCCGTTTGGAAATGGGCGACATAACGTTCACGCCATGCAGTACACTTTCTTACATGAATGGTACTTGGGTGACAACCTGCAGCCCCAAGTGCGGCGGCAAATAGGTCCATGCAGGAGCCGTGGTGGTCTACATAGCTCTTCCAGATGCTGTCCCCACGCCTATTCTCAAGAATGTGTGGCATTGAAACAGGGGTTGACGTCGTTGTCAGAACAGCATAGCAAACCGCATCCGCCTGCCAGAAATAGGGTGAGTGCAGACAAGTTATGTAACGTGGGAGGGTGTGGGCTGTCATGTGGGTGTGGGTGGGATGACATGTGGGTGTGCGAGGGATGAGATGTGGGTGTGGGTGGGCTGGAATGTGGGTGTGCGAGGGATGAGATGTGGGTGTGGGTGGGCTGGAATGTGGGTGTGCGAGGGATGAGATGTGGGCGTGGGTGGGCTGGAATGTGGGTGTGCGAGGGATGAGATGTGGGCGTGGGTGGGCTGGAATGTGGGTGTGCGAGGGATGAGATGTGGGTGTGGGTGGGCTGGAATGTGGGTGTGCGAGGGATGAGATGTGGGTGTGGGTGGGCTGGAATGTGGGTGTGCGAGGGATGAGATGTGGGTGTGGGTGGGCTGGAATGTGGGTGTGTGAGGGATGAGATGTGGGTGTGGGTGGGCTGGAATGTGGGTGTGTGAGGGATGAGATGTGGGTGTGGGTGGGCTGGAATGTGGGTGTGTGAGGGATGAGATGTGGGTGTGGGTGGGCTGGAATGTGGGTGTGTGAGGGATGAGATGTGGGTGTGGGTGGGCTGGAATGTGGGTGTGTGAGGGATGAGATGTGGGTGTGGGTGGGCTGGAATGTGGGTGTGTGAGGGATGAGATGTGGGTGTGGGTGGGCTGGAATGTGGGTGTGTGAGGGATGAGATGTGGGTGTGGGTGGGCTGGAATGAGGATGTGTGAGGGATGAGATGAGGGTGTGGGTGGGCTGGAATGTGGGTGTGCGTGCCGGTGGCATGTCATGTGTGTATAAGTGGGCTGGCATGCATTTGTGGTCCGCATGTAATGTGGGTGTGAGACGGCTGGCATATGGGAACGTGTGGGTAGGCTTGCACATGTGTTTAGGGGATGGCATGTGGTGGTGTGAGGGATGGCATGTAGGTGTGTGTGGGATGGCATGTGGGTGTGTGGGGCATGTCATGGAGGTGTGAATGGGTTGGCATGTGTGGTTGGTGGGATGTTATGTGGGTGTGAGTGGGCTGGAATATGGGTGTAGGTGGGATGATGTGAGTGTGAGTGGTCCTGGCATATGGATTCAGGGGACGGCGTGTGTGTGTGAGTGGGCTGGCATATGGGTGTGTGTGGAATGGCATATTGCTGTCCGAGCATAGCTGGTGGTTGTGAAAAAGATGGTGCGTGAGTGGGCATTAATGTCCTGGAGCGAGTTGTCTGCACATCAATTCATACATTCATCAAAGCAGTCAAGCGATGGTTCCTTTCGCCAAGAGCTGTCGGCATGTGTAGAATGACTGAACGGACGATGATCATGCGCATGATTGCCTCCTCGTAGTCTCGGTAGTTGGATGCCCGAAAAACACGCTTGTAGGTGGAGGAGTGGGCATGCTCGAATAGCGCTGTTGAAAATTCAGCCGGTATGCCACTTCTACGAATCGCATCCGGAAAGTGTACGAGTGCGTGAATTTTCACGATACGCCACCCAAATCCGGGTCGTGGAAGATTTGTCTTCAGTAGCCGCACAAGCCTGAAAGTAGAAATCGATCATGTTAGTGCAACTTTGGACAGAGGGAGCGTAGGGGGGACACACCAATGCGATCAAACGGATACAATGGTGTAAGGGGACCACTGACTCTGCAGTGTCTGTGATATACTGCCGCAACATGGTCTCTGTGTACTTAGTCACACAGAAATAGTTGTGGTACCATTTCACGAAAGTCCGCAGCACGGCCATTTTTACGTTTGGTATTTGCAGCCCTTCCATAATTAGCAACACCACCTGTGCACAAAAGAGGTTGGGTCAACACATTGTGTAGAGAATGCAGATGGGTGGTTTGAAGCCATCCATTCGCATGGAGCTTGAATTAAAGGCGAAAAGTTCCAAGGAGAAAAATGAAGACACTCACACTAGTCATGCTTGCATGCTCGGCAGCCGAGTAGTTTGCCCCAGGCTTGAAATAACGGCCATCGGCGGGAAGCTTCATCCCAGAGAACCTCTCATCTTTGTGCATAACTCCAAGTCTCCTGCGATTGAGCAAAGGCACAAGAGAAACATGTGTGATTAGAAGATATCCAAACCATGCAAGCCTTACAGTACACAGAAGTAAAATTACCTGGTCATCTGAGTTACGTTCTCCCCCTTCACCACACACTCCAGAATGTAAACCCATATGCCGATTAGAATTGCATGCAAGACATCAGGCAAGACCGCAAGATATGGATTTGCCCAAGGCTTGTCGGGGGAATTCTCGGACTCTCGAGGGAATTTCCATAACACACACTGCATGGTTCAGAGATGGCGCAGTGGGGGTAGTGGAAAGTATAAGGTTAAAGGTAGTATGCAGTGGACTTTAGACACTTGAGGAAGGTGAAGGCTTTCACAGAAGCATAGACCACACATCACGCACTCTCTGCCCTTGTTCGCAGCACCACTCACCTCACCGATCAAGCACTCTAGGCCCTTGTGCAGAGCCCTACTCGCTGCCCACCGATCAACCTCAACCCACCCATCAAACACTCGCTGCCCTTGTGCGCGGCACCACTATCCCCATCCATCAAGCACTCACCACTCCCTTGGGCGCAGCACCATTCAGCTCATCCATCAAGCACTGTGTGCTGGTGCAACTCACTGGCGATTGGTGTGTGGAATAGTCCTCTCGTGTGTTTTTGTCGGGATGATTGGACAACCAAGTCTGCGTCTTCACATCCCGTGGTGGTTGGTTTAGTGTCGGGTCCATGTTGTCGAGGTTGTTCTTGTGAACATAACATTGAGAGCATGGTCTCTCGGATGCATGTTGCATTGTGCACGTGACGCGTGATCCCTCTGGGTAGTCGGTCACATACGAGTACAACTTCGGCCACACGGTGAAAGTGTTCCCTAGTGGATCTGTCATGGGAAGAGAGCTGCAGAAAAAATACATGTGCAGATACATACTCGATGAGAAACGAAGCATGGTGAGCACGGGTGTTGTCAATGTATCGATGCTGATTATGACGCATGGCAACAACTCACGGCATATACGACTGCAAGTTGGCGAGGCATACCGTTGGCAAGCTGCAATCACTGACTCGAGTACAATGTGCTGCTCCTTTTGGAAGAGCTCCACTTCTTGAAATGGTTCCATGTCAGAGTCCGCGATAGGGATTAGCGCGATCAAAACTCTCCCATGATCCTTCCATCGGAGATGGAGAGGGATGTTGGTGCATGTCAAATAGAACGCCCACGCCTTCAGGCCCTCGTTTCCACTGAGGAGCGTCTCATCACTGGAAAGTATGAGCGGACACACCAGCTCCTCTGGAGACAACCCAACCTGCAAATGAAAACAACGGGTTGTACGGAAAAATGTGCACAAAGCATTTGCTTTACCTGCCACTCACCATGCTTTCCCTTCCACTCACCATCCTATCCCTGCCACTCACCCTCCCATTCCATCCATTCACCATGCTTTCCCTGCCACTCACCATCATTTCCAGCCACTAACCATCCCTTTCCTGCAACTCACCATCCGTTTCCAGCCACTCTCCATCCTATCCGTGCCACCCACCATGCTTTCCCTGCCACTCACCATGCTTCCCCTGCCACTCACCATGCGTTCCCTGCCACTCACCATGCTTTCACTGCCACTCACCATCCGTTTCCTACCACTCACCATCCTATCCTTGCCACTCACCCTCCCATTCCATCCACTCACCATGCTTTCCCTGCCACTCACCATCATTTCCAGCCACTAACCATCCCTTTCCTGCAACTCACCATCCGTTTCCAGCCACTCTCCATCCTATCCCTGCCACCCACCATGCTTTCCATGCCACTCACCATGCTTCCCCTGCCACTCACCATGCGTTCCCTGCCACTCACCATCCTATCCCTGCCACTCACCATCCGTTTCCAGCCACTCTCCATCCGTTTACTTCCACTCACCATCCTATCCCCCCCCTCACCCTCCCATTTCATCCACTCACCATGCTTTCCCTGCCACCTGCCATCATTTCCAGCCACTCACCATCACTTTCCAGCCACTCACCATCACTTTCCAGCCACTCACCATCACTTTCTAGCCACTCACCATCACTTTCCAGCCACTCACCATCACTTTCCAGCCACTCACCATCACTTTCCAGCCACTCACCATCACTTTCCAGCCACTCACCATCACTTTCCAGCCTCTCGCCATCACTTTCCAGCCACTCACCATCACTTTCCAGCCTCTCACCATCTGCTGTCTTTCGCGTACCTGCGCTTCCTCCCAAAATGTGCCTGTCTGTGCAGGCCCGTAAACCCGCTCGTTGTTCTCCATGATTGGTGCCGCACGGTGGACGAACCCATCCGCGTTTTTAGGGTCACGCCACATTCGGAGCAAAGCCTGCGGTGCGGAGTTGAAAGAAAGGTCATACAGGATGAACATAAAGTGGGTAGACTCAGCGCTTGACGCAATGTAGCACCCGGTGTAAACTTGCCTCGATTGGGTCAATGTACTTGAGTTTGAACACGGTAGGCCAATCATCCACGCGGATTTCTGCAGTCTTGAAGTTGTTTTTTCTGAATTCCCAACTGCTCCAACGCGTATTTGTCAACTGCATGTTTACCATTCCAAGTGCGCAACTCTTCCAGGCAAAAGTCTGGATCTTTGATTAGCTTGAAGAAAAAAGCAATGTCACTACCAAACATGCCGGCGCCTTTGTTGCACATTGATATGAACCTGAAAGTTTCCCTTTGTGTGTCGAACCTACGATGCGATAGCGTCTCCTCCATCTCGGCAAAAAACGGGTTAAAATCGGCGCGACCATCCGCATCGTGGACGGGTCTATCGACATAAATCGGTGGTGCACCAATGTTATCTTCACATGGCGGTGCGGAAGGGCGATCGATCGGTGGTGGGAGCACAGGAGCAACTGCTGCTGCTGGTTCGGCGAGTATTCCAGGTCTCGGAACAGCACCATGGTCATGGCGAGGCCTTTTGTGAGGACACGACGTTATTCCACGTTCACGATTCACGAGTGCGGATTCGGAGAAGAAAGAAGCAGTGCATCCACACTGGTACTGCGCCATTGTCTGTCCACACAACCCGGACATTAGAACAAATGTGACGGCGGATGCGAGAGTCATAAGCAGGCATGACTGTAACAAAAAAGAATTGCCATAGTTTAAAAAAAAAAGTCAAAAAATCAGGCACGAACGCCACTCACCGAGGCAACCCAGAGAGTGACGACTATTAATTTGCCCCACAAAGGCACTACCATGTTGCAAGTATTCATAAGCATGAAGTGCGGGCGCAGCGCATTGGTGCGTGAGTGAAGCTCATAGTGTGTGAGTGTGTGTGTTTGAATGGCCGCTTCTGGATTACCTTTAGTTTAGTGTCGGGGCTGGAAAACGATGGAAGCAGACTCATCACGCCTGGGTGACATTCAGTACCGTGGCATCGAGTCGCAAATGTCGCGACATAGTACCGGTGGGTTCATCTGGCTTGTATGGGGTACGGATTCAAAACACAAAACTCAAGTGGACCAGGAATATGCTGATTTGTATTGTTGAGGGAAGCATGTATTATTGGTACATACATTTCATATAAATCCATAATGTTGTAATATTCATTTGTAGAATAGTACAACTAACGTGATGACTCTGGCAAATCTTGTCGATGTGGTTGGACCAACTGGTACAGGCTGGATGTTAGATGACACTTCAATTTACGTACTATTGATGGCAACTCAAACAAATTACTGGTGTCTTCAGTTATGGTATTCATTCCTGTTTTAACTATGGTCACCAAATTAGAGCATGACACAATGCATGCACAACCCAGCCTGTCAAAACAACACACAATGATAAGTGAAATCATACTATGCAGCCACGGCAGACAGATCAAGAGCAATCTCATGCTTACTACACGCAGCGGCAGCTACGAATAACACACATAATTAGTTAATTGAATATGGAGATAATAAAAACCCATCACTACAGCTCATTTTCTACTGCATGACGAGCGCGTGCACGTACCACCTTGCTAATCTCAGCGAGCATCGAGTCCGACCGTTCCTTCCAGAGATCGGCTAGTTGCTGATCCACTCGAGCAGCCCTTTCATTCTGACGCCTAAAGATGTCTTCTTCGCGCTGTTTGAGATATTCGTTCAAAGCCGATTCCGATATTATTGGTGAATCATCGTTTTCAGCCATCTCTTTAATAATGCGGGCAGCGTCGTTAGTCCAATTGCGCAGCTCATCTTCATCAGCCCGAACCACATCTACGTACATCGCATCTATGAGCCGTGGATCTCTGAGCTGAGATAGGTGTTTAGACTCAGCAGACGCAATTATGTCGTCTAGCTCACACTGCGAACCAGGCCAGACAGACCAATCTTGATGAACGCCGTCAACTACGTCTGCTAGGCGCGCTCTATAGTTGAGCACATGACTGTCCGGTATGTCTGCCATAAGAGGAAAGACAGAGTAGTCGAAACAGAGGCATGTGGTGCTGACTGGTACTCGGGTGAAGTAGAAGTAGCAGTTGTTCGTGGAAGGGTTTGAAGGGGCATGGTTGTGTTGAATTGATAGCCACGAAGTGCTTCATTTCAAAATATGGACGCGGTACGGGTGCCAACAGATCACCCAGATCAGCCCGCAAACGCACTGTAAACAAGCACAACACATACGAACCTTCTGGCATCGTTCAATACCATGTAACAAAATGATGAAGACTGATTCGACCAAACAATTTCGGAGCGTTCTGCTGGACACGTTGACTCGTCAAGTTGTGGGCGATCTCGTGGAAGGATAAGTAGGAAATGAACCAATCATGTTACACTTACAGATTCACCAAGAAAATGCACGATGGAATGACACGCTGGCAATGCAATATATATTCCAAGAGTTGCAGAGATTATTGGCTGGAATACATAATGGGGTCAAACACTTAGAAATTCAATCCATAAATTGAAAATAACATAGTGAATTGGCTGTGAAACTCCTGTGGTGTGCTCATCGCATGGATATTAAGTGGTGGAAAAGAGAATAACATAGTCGATTACCTCTGAAACTCCTGTGGTGTGCTCAACGCATGGATATTAGGTGGTGTTGTTTTGCTACCCACGACGCATGCCTTGACGCTTCACTCCTCGCCACTATGCTACCCTTCTCTGATAGCTCTGAAACTCATATGGGGTGCTCATGGCATGGATAGTAGGTGTTGGTAAAGAATTTAGGCCATCCCCAGCAGTCTAGCATGGTTATCCATGCCATAACATCAAGTGCAATGGTGCTGTTCTTGTACCCATGACGCATGCCTTGACGTTTCACTCCTCGCCACTATGCTACCCTTCTCTGATGGCTCTGAAACTCATATGGGGTGCTCATGGCATAGATAGTAGGTGTTGGTAAGGAATTCAGGCCATCCCCAGCAGTCTAGCATGGTTATCCATGCCATAACATCAAGTGCAATGGTGATGGTACTCTACCCACGACGCATGCCTTGACGCTGCACTTCTCGCCACTATGCTACCCTTCTCTGATAGCTCTGAAGCTCATATGGGGTGCTCATGGCATGGATTGTGGGTGTTGGTAAAGAATTCAGGCCATCCCCATCAGTCTATCATGGTTATCCATGCCATAACATCAAGTGCAATGGTGCTGGTTTGCTACCCACGACGCATGCCTTGACGCTTCACTCCTCGCCACTATGCTACCCTTCTCTGATAGCTCTGAAAATCATACGGGGTGCTCATGGCATGGATAGTAGGTGTTGGTAAAGAATTCAGGCCATCCCCATCACTCTAGATACACTTGTTGACCAAAAGAACGCAACATTGCGGAGGTAACGAGCAACCCTGCAAGATATATGGTCTGGCATGCCTGCCAATCAAGAATAAGGTGACAGGTCGGGACCTTAATAGTTGATAGCACCAGCCTAGATTTCTTTAACAAAAAAATAAACCGTTTGGAAGTAACGCAAGTATGTGATAGCCAAAGAATGAGCTAGCAAGTGTCGAGAGCAACCTCTATTGGGCCAAAGGTGACGAAAATAGTGGAATCATGCAAAAATACCAACAGCGACCTACATTGTAAAGGACCTTGTGGGAATGCTGGATAGTAAACAAACTATATTTTTGGGTCACAGAATGCAAGGATATGTGGGCGTTAACGTTATTGTTGCATCTGGGTGTGTGAGCCGGTAAATCGTTTGAAGTTCAGTTTAAGGGCATCAAACAAAACACATGACCGTGCATCTAACAAATCACATACGAAGCAAGTTATCATACAGATCACAAAGCACGGGCAAAGGTGACTTAGCCAAACTGTCTCAATAATTATCTTCTTTAAACATATTAATCTCTCACAAACATGGCTGATTCATTTCTTAGTGGTGATGAGTGGTTGAACAGTGGCTGCCATTTTTTTCAGCTTCCACGTTCTAGGCAGTCGAGGGCAGTGGCTTCCTTATTTTCAGAGATGCACGTTGAGTGCGGTGCGCAGCGCACAATGAGTTTTCATGTCGACCGTCAGATGCATACGCTTTTGCCAATCTTTGTATTTTACGCACGAAGTTGCTTTCTCACCTGCCCTCCACAAGCCGTGGATCCTCTCACCCACCCACCCGTAGCATAGTCATCATCGTCTTAGTCACACAGACAAACAATAGTCATCTCATTATCTTGCCGTAGTTCTGTAACTCGCCAACTCTCTCATGCGTTCTGTTGGTGTTCGAAGCATCTTCAGTGTCAGGACCATGACTTGTCAGTTTTTGGTTGTGTAGGTCACATTGTTCCGTTGATAGAGCCTTCTAAGTTCCGTCTACCTCCTTGTTCCCTCGTTCGCGAAGCTCAACACATGATGGATGTGTCATATAGCTGTCATAATTTCTCAAGGAAACGGATAGACCCATAAGACGATTAAGCAGCGCGCGATGACCGTCATCGTCACTGACGGCCTGACGATAGATACTGCGACAAATGGTGGTCGTGGCGTCAGAATGAAGGGCAACAAAGGCGGACGAGGTGGTCGCGGATCGGCTAGAAGACCTAAATCACCACCTCCGGAAGGTTAGTTTCTTCTTAACCGTATCAACCGTGTTTCCAAACTTCACTCGGCTGGAACCCTTGTTCACAACGACACTCATGTTCTCTCCTTTTTTTTTTGGGCGTATGCAGGCTCCAGAGGTTACCGCTCTCTGGACAATTTCATGCAAGGGGCTCCACCCCGCAACGACGAGCCACGCACAACCGACACTAGCGGTCACGCGCCAATAATACTGACGTCAAACAATCTCGGGCAAGCGGCTCCTTCAGCTCCCGCAACGACGGGGTGTTCGACTCGACGTCAGCAAGCTGCTGCCGCTGCGCAGGCTAAGGCTGCACTCATCGCTCAGCAACATGCGACTGCCACTGCTGTGCCTGCGGCGTCTGCGGGTGCTCTTGCAGCACTCGCGCGGCAACAGAAGAAGCAGCATACGCAGTGAACGCAGCAGCATCAGAAGCAGCAGCAGCAACAGCAGTCTCTCGCGGTGCCACCCAACCAAGCCCCGCTCCTCGCGCATCAGCCTCTGCCCCCCAATGCTTCGCCGGCGGCATCTGCGGGGGCCCGAGCTGCGTTTGCCACGCAGCAACAACAACACCAGTCAAAGCAGCAGCAGCAGCAGCAGCAGTAGTCACTCGCGACGCCACCCAACCAAGCCCCGCTCCTCGCGCATCAGCCTCTGCCCGCCAATGCTTCGCCGACGGCATCTGCGGGGGCCCGAGCTGCGTTCGCCACGCAGCAACAGCAACACTAGTCGCAGCAGCAGCAGCAGCAGCAGTCACTCGCGACGCCGACGGCCATGGCTGCACTACTCGCCCACCCACCGCCGCCTGCCAATGCTGCGCCGAACGCATATGCGGAGGCAAACCTGCCATACGCCATGCAGCAGCAGTGGATAAGCACACCGAACAACTCACCCACATCTGCTACATTCGGCTCCATGCTACGCACGCCAGTTGCACCTGCTACTGGAGATGCTACATACCCTGGACAGTAGCACTACTCTCCCCCCCTTGTTCACCCCAATGGTCGTTTCCCCACACTCAATCCCTCACACATGCAGGCTCCGCCAGCACCCGCCAATGTCTCACACGGTGATGTTCCTTGGGCCTCGAATGCCGGCATTCACTCTATTCCCGCCCCATTTTCCCGTAGCGCAGATGAGTATGATTTCACGCGTTGCGACTCGAACGATGTTGGTGCACTTCGTGACGACGTGTTCCCACAAGCCTTCAACGAGCAACAGCCTCACTCCACTGGGCCAGGGACTATGAGCCCGACTATGCCTCATGCTATTGCAGGTGCCATTCCACCTACGCCCATCATCCCGAGTATCCCGCCAGGTGGAGATGACCAAGGACCCATGGGTGAGCCTGAGGATGGCTCTGATGACGATGCCCTGGACATACTGGCACCGCGCGCTGCTGGAGTTCCAGTGAGCAGAGAGGAGTTTGATTCCATGTCAGCCCTTGTTCGATCTCTGCAACAGGAAAATCTGGAGCTGAAGAACCAGGTTGAGACTCTGCGCAAAGTTCCCTCCTCCTCCACCCGCCCCTCGAGCGATTCGGAGACACCACGCTACCTGACAAACACAACAAGCTGTGGGAGTTGCTATTGCTGTCGCGTACAGGACGAAGGTGCCATTGAGCAAAGACATCGTGGCTCCAGAGTTTCATGATTCTCTCAGATGCTCGCGACGGCAATGATGTCGGTACCACCTCTCCCACATGGTCTAACTGTAAGCTGAGGTTCATCCTGTTCCCACTTGCATTACCCCTTTGTAGACATCCCCGTTGTCATGCATACACGCCAATCCTTCCTCACTACGCTTAACAAACGATTCCTCCCTCCCCCCCCCACCCCTTCCCCCCCCCCCCTCCCTCCCCCCCTCCCCCCCCCTCTACCTCACAGCTTGTCCTGAACGACACATGGGATATTATCTTTTTTCGATCCCCAAACAACAGAGTCGATTTTTGGCCGGCGCGGTGCATTATTCTGGGCGCCATGGGGTTGAAGATGGGTTACACGACGACAGCACAGAAGTGGAACCTGCGGCACGTGTACCAGTTCGACTTAGACAGGCGGGGGTACATCCGTGACAGGCTCCAGGCTTTCAGGCACGAACTCTTGACATCTCGCCGGGTCTCGGTGATCAACTCCTTCAACCTTCGCATATTGCGCCCAGACAGGCGCCGGCAGGTGCACGGAAGCAACACCATCTCCTCGTTCATGTCTGTCTTCAAACCATGTAACTGCCATTGTGTATTCACTGTTAAACTGTAGCAAGGCCATCCCCCGATCTCCGTCTTGCCTCTGCCTTACTCTCTGCCTGGCAGAGCCACTGCAAGGCACAGCAGCTCCACAACCAGCTCCTCCCCCCCCATCTCTATCTCTCCCCTGCCTTACTCTCTGCCTGGCAGAGCCATTGCAAGGCACGGCAGCTTCACAACCAGCTCCTCTCCCCCCATCTCCGTCTCTCCCCTGCCTTACTCTCTGCCTAGCAGAGCCACTGCAAGGCACGGCAGCTTCACAACCAGCTCCTCTTCCCCCATCTCCGTCTCTCCCCTGCCTTACTCTCTGCCTGGCAGAGCCACTGCAAGGCACGGCAGCTTCACGACCAGCTCCTCTCCCCCCGTCTCCATCTCTCCCCTGCCTTACTCTCTGCCTGGCAGAGCCACTGCAAGGCACGTCAGCTTCATGACCACCTCCCCTCCCCCGATCTCCGTCTCGCCCCTGCCTTACTCTCTGCCTGGCAGAGCCACTGCAAGGCACGGCAGCTTCACAACCAGCTCCTCTCCCCCCATCTCGGCCTCTCCCCTGCCTTAATCTCTGCCTGGCAGAGCCACTGCAAGGCATGGCAGCTTCACAACCAGCTCCTCTCCCCCCATCTTCGTCTCTCCCCTGCCTTACTCTCTGCCTGGCAGAGCCACTGCAAGGCACGGCAGCTTCACGACCAGCTCCTCTCCCCCCATCTCCGTCTCTCCCCTGCCTTACTCTCTGCCTGGCAGAGCCACTGCAAGGCACGGCAGCTTCACAACCAGCTCCTCTCCCCCCATCTCCGTCTCTCCCCTGCCTTACTCTCTGCCTGGCAGAGCCACTGCAAGGCACGGCAGCCCCTAACCAGCTCCTCTCCCCCCATCTCTGTCTCGCCCCTGCCTTACTCTCTGCCTGGCAGGGCCACTGTAAGGCACGGCAGCATCACAACTGTCAACGGGAGTTGTATGTTGGCCCCGTCCACGCTTGGGCGGAGCCGACTTCGTGGTCGGGTGTAGGGTGCAGCCGACCTGCAGCAGTGGGCAAGTTGGTCGACGAGGTTAGTCGACCTGCACGGGGAGCCACTACATGGGCGCCGACTTCAGGAGGGCGCCAACTTCGTCTGGTCGACCCGGGACCCCGACCAGACCTTCTGGTCGACTCGGGACATCGACCAGACCTTCTGGTCGACCCGGGACGTCGACCAGACCTTCTGGTCGACCCGAGACGTCGACCGAGCGGCTCCTGGTCTACCTGGGAAGTCGACCAGCCCTTCTGGTCGACCTGGGACGTCGACCAGACCTTCTGGTCGACCAGGAGTCACGTCGACTTGGAGCTGGTCGACCAGGGAGTAGTGGTCGACCTGGGGAGGTCGAGTGGGGGTGGTCGTTGACTTGGGAGGTCGACGGGCACGCGCAGGAGCAGCTGGTCGACCTGGTTGCCCGATCGACCATGCTACCTGGGTGACGAGGGTCTGCGAAGGCACGCGAAGGTCGCCCAGGAGAAGTTGGTGAGCCTGACCTCGGTGGTGGTATCCCGAGGTCGTCGAGGCGGATCAGAGGCAGTCGTCAGCGCGAGGTTGACGTGGTGTGTGCGCTGTGCAGGTGACGGGACTCTGCGCACCAATCATCTGCACACACCTGCAAAGCGGGTGCACTGCTGTTCTGTGTGAGCAACGCTGGCACGCCGTCAACCAGCGATGTTGGCACGCCGTCGACCTTGCACTGCTGGAGCGCGGTCGACCAAGTCGTGCTGGAACGCGGTCGACCAAGCTGCGCTGGCAGTTGGCCGACCTGAATGCTAGCTTTGATGTAGTCTTGCATTGCCAACTTCATTGTATCATTTTTGTTGTCAACTTTCTCTAGTGAAACCCTTGCCTAATTACCTCGTGAACTAGCAAGCAGTGTATGCACTAGGAAAAAAAATAAGGACCAACGAACGCAGAGATCACACGAGCACCCGTGCCTAGCCCGTAGTCTAGCTCCCATTGCAGTAGTTATCTCCGCATGGTGCGGTGAGCGTGGACGGCACACGACTTACCTTTTGTCAGGTCGACGTAGAGGTCACTTACCTAAGTTGTTCGGAGGCCGGCAGCCGTGCAGTCACTAGCGTGCGCGTAGGGAATGGAGACCCTGGAAGAACAGCTGGAGGACGCGAGGACACGCCATAGGGCCCAAGAGTACGGAACGATCCCTTGGGCGGTTGTGGAGGCTGGCGTTCCCACCATGTGGGCGACGTTGCACCCTCCTCAACCTGCGTCTCCTTGACCGGTGAACACAGAGGGCGGCGTCGACGTCGGCGTCAACGCCGGTGGTTACCAGGTCGGTAGCAGTGCGTGAGGCACGTCGAGGCAGAGAGATGTGATACACGCCGATGAAGTCGGCGGCGTTCAGGTGCAGGGAGTGCGGCCGTCGGTGGCTGCAGGCTTCTCGCATGGCAACGTCGGAGGTCGACGAAGTTGGTTGTCGCCGATGTCGGCGACCCAGGTGACGGCGGGCGGGATAGCACCGAGCTACGGCTACTTCAAGTTTACGCCGGACAGGATTTTGGTCACCCCGCTGCTCACTGGTCGACCTAACATCCTCACCTGGAAGGAAGCTATCGAGCCCCAGCTAGAGATGGCTAGGCTGATCGGCTTCGCCCGAGGGACAGTGGCGACGCCGGAGGAGCATCACGTCGACTTACGAGCGGAGTTCCGCGCCGTGCAGCCGTTGACCTTCACGGTCATCTCGCGGTGCTGCTCGCCGGGCGTGCAGATCGCCTTGAAGTGGTGCCGAGAGTACCTCGACGCCGGCCACCGAGCGTGGCACTTCATTGAGTCGACCTACCAAGTCACCGACGTCTTGTTCATCGCCCAACTGGAGGGGCAGCTGACGCACCTGCGTATGGGCGACGAGGAGACAACGACCGACTATTGCAACCGAGCCCGACGAATTCTCGCCACCATCAGGATGGTCGGCGCGCAGTACTCGACGGCGTCGTACGTCACCCACGTCATGCAGGGACTCTCGAGCAGCTACAACCTCTTGAAGCGGCTGTCAATGGCGCCGAGCACGAGGTCGACGCTCAACGAGGACAACTTGACCTCGTACATCCTGCAGGATGAGGCGATGCAGGAGGCAGAGCGGTCACAGGAGCTCTTGGCGCAGGCGAACTTTGTCGCCCCGGTGAAACAAGGAAGTCGACCGGGGCAGCGCGGACAGTCTGGCGGCGGCGGGTAGCAGTGGCTGGAAGTCGGCCAAGGAAGTCGACAAGAAGAGGTCGACCAAAGACAGCGGTCGAGGAGGAGGAAGTCGACGTTGGGAGTGCTGGCTGTGCGGCGACCCCGACCACCTCTCCTTCGAGTGCCCCAACCGCAGTAACTGCGACGACGACGACGCCAAGGGAGGCCGCCGGAGGTCTGGAAGTCGTCGTCCTCGTCGAGGAGGAAACAAGCCGCGCAAGGAGAAGCAATCGGCGACGTCGACCTCGGCGAAGGACGCCGACTCCTCTGCAGGTGGCAAGGGGCAGGATGACAAGACGGCGTCGTGCTCGCTGGTCAGCGTCGTGGAGCCGACTGTCTCGCTGGCGCCGGAGGCTGGAGAGAACTTCCAGGCGGTGGCGGCAGCTGTGCAGGCAAACCCAGCGGTGGTCTTGCTTGACAGCGGCTGCTCCCACCACCTGATGGGGACGAAGGAAGTCTTTGTCGACCTGCAGCCGAGCGGCTCCTTTAAGCACGTGCGTAGCTTCAATGGGGCATTGCAGGACGTCCAGGGCCGTGGCACCGTCGCCCTGCAAGGAGAGGCCGGGAAGCAGGTGCTCATCCCCGACGTGCTGTACGTCCCGGGTGTGCGGGCAAACCTGCTGTCGTCCGGCCAGCTGAAGGAGCACGGCGTGAAGATGCAGGAGGACGGAGACGGCATGCTGCTCATCTCGGCGGCCGGGGAAGTGCTCGGTCAGGCGACGTACTCCGAGCGTGTCCTCTGCACCGACCTGCGTCCCTACTCAACGAGGTCGACGTCGCCCACGATGGAGGTTGTGGCCCTGCGGGCGATCGTCTCGAGGACGAAGTCGACGCCGGACAGGATGCATGCACGGCTTGCGCACGTCGGCATGGACACCATACGGAGCTCGCCGAAGCACGAGGTCGCCACTGGGCTGGACCTCAAGTCGGCGACGGGCGCCAACTCACCGTGTGTCTCGTGCGTCGGTGGGAAACAGGCGCGGCACACCTTCCCCGACAAAGGCTCCGACGCCGACGACGTGCTTGCTGTCGTGCACATCGACCTGTGCGGGCCGTTCCACGTGGCTGCCAAGGACGGCAGCTTGTACTTCTTGCTGCTCAAGGACCGCAAGACCCGCTTCCTGTGGGTGAGGCCGGTCGCCAAGAAGTCAGATGTGCTGTTGGAGTTCCAGAAGTGGCTGGTGTTGGTGGAGAGGCAGGTGAAGAAGTCGGTGCTGATGCTGCGCTCAGACCGAGGAGGGGAGTTCCTCGGGAAGAAGTTCACCGACTTTGTGGATGGCAAGGGGATCGTCAACGACCTTACCTTCCCGTACACCCCGCAGCAAAACCGAATGGCGGAGTGGGAGATGCGGACGGTGGTGGAGTCGGTGCGGACGATGATGCTGCACATGGGCGTGCAGCACCACTGGTGGCACCTCGCTCTGCGGCAGGCCGTCTGGATCCGCAACTGCCTTGAGAGGTCGACACTTCCGCCGGGGACGACGCTGTACCAACTGCTGACCGGGCAGGAGCCGACTTGTCGCTGGCGCGAGGTGTGGGGCTGCATGGCACAGTTCTTGGTTCCCGAGCAGCAGCGTGGTGGAAAGCTGAAGCCGAAGGCCAGGTGGGGCGTTCACCTCGGCGTGTCGGAGGAGATAAAGGGCTGGGAGCTCTTCGACGTCGCCGACAACCGGGTGGTCACCACGTCGGACGTGGTGTTCTACGAGGATCTGTCACTGGAAGTGTGGAAGTCGGAGAACGGGCCGGTGTCAAGGCGGACGCGACCCGCCGCCACCGACCGACACCTCGACGGCGACGCTGCCTTTACTCGCCGAGGTCGGTGAGCTTGCCGCTGAGGATGTCGAGGACGTCCGTCCTCCTTTTCCCCCTTCTCCAACCCCTGCCCCTCCCCTCCTGGCCGACCTACGTGGGCTGACCTTGGTGTCGGCCTCCGGCGATGAGGGGAGTAGTGGGACGTCACCTTCGGCGCCGGCCAAGGGCATCGCCAGTGGCCGACATGACGAGCAGCAAGTCGACTTGATAAGGGAGGAGCACGTCGATGAGGAGCAGCCGATTTGGGTGAAGTCGACAGGGGAGCAGGCAGCAGTGAAGCCGACCACGGAGCACTCGGCAGGGGAGCCGACCACAGGGGAGAAGTTGGCCAGGAAATCGATCGAGGGCAGAGAAGACGATGACAAAGGAGGGGACGCCGAGCAGTCCACCGATAGCGACGTGGTGGAGGTTCGGCCTGAACCTCGGAAGTCAGGACGACTTCGGAGGCCACCCGACTTCTTCTTTCGTGCTGCCTTCACCACTATGTACGACGTCGAAGACGACGACCTGGCGTATGACGACGCCGAAGAGGATGAGGAGTTTTCGGAGCTCGACCCCGACATGCATGCCGACCCCGAGCATCGTTGGGACATCTCGACGATGATGGTGAAGGAGGCGTTGGCGAGCTGGAAGGGGCCGCTAGTGAAGGCCGCCATGGAGGAGGAGATCCGTAGCCTCATCAACATGGGCACTTGGGAGCTGGTCGAACGTTCGCCGGGAGTGAACATCATGAAGAACCGGTGGGTGTTGACGACGAAGTACCACGTCGACGACGAAGTACCACGTCGAGGACACCATCGAGCGTGAGAAGGCGAGGCTGGTCGTGAAGGACTTCACCCAGGTGTATGGCGCTGACTACGACGAGACGTTTGCGCCGGTGGGCAGCTACGCCACGCTGAGGATCTTCCTCAGCATCGTCGCCGTCCTCAGCCTCAACCTGATGCAGCTCGACATGAAGAACGCCTTCCTGCAGAGCAAGTTCGACCGGGTGCTCTACATGTCCCAGCCGGACTACTTCAACGACGGAACCGGCCGGGTGTGCAAGCTGTTGAAGAGCCTGTACGGCCTGAAGCAGTCGCTGCTGCTGTGGACTTGGCGCTCAACGACGTACTGGTCGGCGCTGGGTGGAAGAAGAGCCAGGTCGACGAGGCTCCGTACTTCAAGGTCGGCGACGACGCAGTGGCCTGCTGGGTGCTGGTCTACGTCGACGACCTGCTCACCGCCAGCAGCAGCACCGAGATGCTGAAGGAGCTGCTGGAATCCGCCTTCGAGCTGCGTGAGATCTCGCCGGTGTAGAAGTACCTCGGGCTGGAGATCATCCGCGACAGGTTGGCAGGGAAGCTGTGGCTGCCCACAAACAGGGCTACGTCGACAAGCTACGGTAGGCGCTTCATCGACGAGGAGCA